>JACEGR010011970.1:0-13077 GCA_014170235.1 Listronotus bonariensis | reverse complement strand
GTTTGACCTTACATACTAAGTGATTTGGACACCCAAACAAACATTTAAAAACATGATAAAGTACGAACGCTGTAAGTTCGACACAGCTACGTCATCAGCAACCAAATGTTTGCATTCAACAGCACCGATTTGCCATGTATTTTTTTACCATAGGCATCGGTTAATTGTAGTACATAATAAATAGCTACCGCAAATTGTAGATATAGAGTTTCTGTAGGCGACAAGATGTGTTTTTGGAGCAGTTTTCTGTTATCCAAGTATGACGTGGCGGTGTTTAACTCACAGCGTTTTATAGTATATTTACATTACAATTGTGATGGAAAATGACTAATTTCACACGAGTGCGACAAACCCAACGAGTGTAAGATAGTCATTTTCACACGAGTAATGCTGTATACTATTTTTCCTACGACCACAAATTATTCACCAAAAAGTTTGTCTTTACAGAAAAATAAAAAACAATTGAGAACTTTGCAACACTAGGGTGATTTTTACTTTGAAACACTAGTGTGATATGTACTTTTCCTCACTGCTATATTATATTGTTTTGACAATATTTTTACATTGAAAATCACCTACCTAGAAGCATTATATAACTTTTATTTGGTAAAACGAGTTAATGAAACTAAACATCACATGTAAAATTAAGTAAAAATTACATTTTTTCCTCATATTTTTGAGAAAAAATATAAAAAATATGAAAATTGTAAATGCATAACCTAAAGTCCTAAAAGTAAGAAAAACGACTACTAAACGTCAGTTATACCATGCAAAATATGGAAAGCATTTGGCAACGTCGGAAGGGTCTGATTCTATTTATGAATGGATAAAAGAAAGTGGATTTATAAAGTGTGTAATTAGCCTCAGGTTTAATTAAGGGATTAAAAAAAAGATTTAACTAGTTGTTTGAATACACGAAGACAGAGAGAAAGGAATTTGATCTATAGGAGTTTTTTCTCTGGCGCTTTAGGTCGAACGGTCAAGCGGCAAGGCTGCCTCTATAAAGTGCGTGCTCAAAGGTAGGAGGGAGATTTTTAATTTGATCTACTTACCTGACAACACTGTGCCACTGAGCGAGCAGTCAGTGAAAGTTGTTTTTGTGGTTATGTCTATTTTTGTTTAAGTTTTTATTTTTTCGGAAATTTTATTATCACTCATTTTAATATTAGAAGAAAGCTTATACTGTGTAGTAACTAACGTTAATAAGATGATTTTCGCTAATTTGGGTTCTACTGTTTAAGGTAAGTAAAAAGTTTTTTTACTGTCACTACAATAATATGTCACTTGCAAAACCAATAGCAGTTTTTAGAATGACATCATAATATATATCACACGAGTGTTGTAAAGTACTTTGCAACACTAGTGCTGTAAAGTACTTTGCAACACTAGTGTGATATACCGCATTTTCTATGCATGAAACCAGTGTGCTATTTGCTATTTTCACAAGTGGTCGTAGGAAAACTCCATATTAACTGCACAGACAGCAAACAAAATATGACAGAAATGTCATGTCCGGTTTTTCTGGTGTCTGTCCGGTCGGAAAAATCTTACCAAACCGGACAACAGAATTTCCGTTTTTTGTGGAACTTAAATAAAAAATGCCATAGTTTAAGAAAAAAAATATTTTGTTTATAGTGCACACCACATTTTTCCCAAATACTGGGTGATAACCTTAAAAAATCGTTTTTGTTAATACTTTAAATAACTCTGACTTTATTAAAACTTTATTTGTAAATTTAAAGCTTATTTAGATTATTTAGGTATTAAGTTTCCCAATCCAGCGTCTCTTCAACAAATATTTTCCACATAAAATTAAATTTAGGATAATTCATTACTTTAAATATTAATGGTATAAGTGCCGGATCAAGATCTTTTTTCTCCTGAAGCAAATAGTAAATCTTGCGCCCCTTTGTAAAAAAAATGGACCCTTTAAAAAATTAAGACCAAAGAAAAAAATTGTCGTCAACTTTAACATTGCGCCCCTATTACCCCATTTACCTTAGTGTAGGGCCTGTCCCGATGCATCACTGGAATAAATAAAAGTGAAGGGGCAAAAAAAGGTCTTTCCTTAACATTTTTTTCACCTTCAATTTGCACCCCCCGACTTGGCTTTACGCTTGATCCTGCACTGGGTGGTATTTAATTTAGTGTTTGTGGTTAATTTTATATAAACATGTACTTCTCAATATCCAGCCTAGGGGTATACAGTCAAAGTAAATTTTATTATTCTTAAAAAGGTATTAGGATATAACAAAAATTAGGGCTAAAAAGCTGTATTTTTATTGCTGAGTTTAAATAAAATAACCAATTTTCCTAAAAGTCGTAAGTCGAATTTAAAAATAAATTAATGTATTTTCATATCCAGTGTTTTCTGCAGCACATCTGGCAACCCTACATAGGGTTTAAAGATGAGGGCGCTGCATTTTCAGCGTTGCCAAGTCGCTTAATTTTAATTGCAAATAACTAATATAAAATGCAAAACCAGAGTAAGGATTCTTTGGGAATAATTTATACAGATTACTATTACTTACCTTCCTAGCAACTCATAGGCCTGCTGTAAAATAGCCTTTTCTTTTCCTACATTCAAACTTAACATGCTTGGTAGAATCATAAAATACAGAGTATGACATGTTCCACACAAACATCTGGCCCATGTATCCGGTGACCTTTGGTATTTCCTAAAATACGGATAAATTAACTGATTAAATTAAAACAACTAACAGAAGTTACAATTGACTGAAATACACACGCACAGACAGATCAAATCAAAAATTGTTATAAAAAGGATGCTATTCTTCAATTAAGGTCGGCATAAATCAATAAACAATTCATTAAATTAAAAAGATACTATAAACAAATAGACCAGCCAAATATGGCTCCAAACTTGCCCAAAAGAGTTATAACGTCATTTTTAGGGATGTCCCTATCACAATGTTTGATCTAATAAATAATCTAATACCTAGCCAATTTTTGAGCACTTTTTATTTCATGTTTTGTCCTTTTTGCCATCGGTGATCCAGGTAAACCAGATTGGTACAATGATGGTAAATGATTCTTTCTTTTGCCATTTAGAAGTAACAATGGATTCAAGGTAAACTGGGAATATGTATAAGAATCACCTACAAAACATACTGTTATTATTAAAAATATATTTAAAGGCTGTCACTTAAACCAAAGAATACCAATCCATAGAACCTCACAAGTGAGATTTCAGCGTACCCTAAAAATTTTAGTACCTACTCCTGACCAACAGATGGCGATAGTAGAATGATGTCGCTTTGCTAATACGATTACCATCAGAAATTGATAGCAGTCGCTGACGAGCAGTCGGCCCGATCAGTTAGAGTGAGGATATACGCAGAATTTAATAAAAATAAAATCCCCGATGAATGGTAGTATCCATAAGATTATTAAATTTATGATTTCAGAATAGGATATGTTGATTCCATAAGATTATTAAATTTATGATTTCAGAATAGGATATATCGATGGGTTTTTGACAAAACATCGTAAGCGACATTCGTCAGTTTTACGGGAAACGTTTTTTTTTTTCATTGGCTTTATTTCAGATGAAGATATGTTCTATATTGGTTCGGCGGTTCATTTAATTAATGGTATTTATTTGGGTAAACGCCAAAAAATAAATTAAAAGTACAAAAAATAGCAAGTAAATAGAGAACTAAAAATCGACGTTTTGGTGGCAAGGCACCGTTGTCAAGATAAATTGAATTAAAAAAAATAAAAATTAACTATTATTTAGGTTTAGAATTTTAAAATTTTTAGATTTTTTTTGGAGATTCTGAAAATTTTGACATTAAATGTTAAATATGTTTGTTTTGTAATTCAAATTAAGAAAAAATCTAAAATAAAAACATTCAGATCTCGGTTTTCTTTAAAAATAACGCGATGGGAAGAAAAAATCGTTTCCCGTAAAATTGGCGAATGTCGCTTACGATGTTTTGTAAAAACGCATCGATATATCCTATTCTGAAATAATAAATTTAATAATCTTATGGATACTGGGTCCATTTATCGGGGATTTTATTTTTAATAAATTTTGCGTATATCCTCACTCTAACTGATCGGGCCGACTGCTCGTCAGCGACTGCTATCAATTTCTGATGGTAATCGTATTAGCATAGCGACATCGTACTACTTTCGCCATCTGTTGGTCAGGGTAGGTACTAAAAATTTTTAGGGTACGCTGAAATCTCACTTGTGGGTTTCTATGGATTGGTATTCTTTGCTTAAACTAAACCAGGAATACAAAGGAATTTTGAATATAGCACAAATATCAAGATTGGTCGCGTTATACGAGTATCAAAATTTTGGTCCTTTGAGCCGGATTTAAATCAGGAAGTAAAACATTTTAACTTAAATGTTTTAAAAATTATACAGAGTGTTCATTTAAAAACTGGCCACTCAAGTTAATATGCGAAACGAGATAGATTGATAAAATTGCCGAAAAACGTTAATTATTGAGAGGAAACATTTTTTACAAAAACTTCCAAAATTCTTAAATGAGAGAGCGAGTCGAGTGGTACACCACTTTGAAGCTCCTGACGAGTACTTTATAATCCTAGAATATAGAGTCAATACCTTCACCTACTATAAAAGGTCGGTACTCCAAATATTACCTGAATACCTGATTTGTATGGTCATATTTCCGAAACTAATAAAGTTAAGAATTCTTAATGTGGTAAAATAAGTTGCTGCGTGTTGAAATTAGACAGAGAACAAATGAATCCAAACCTTTACAATCTCGCTGTCTCCTTTCCACACATCGACAACAATTGCCCACTGTTATTTCGAACTGGCACTCGTGTACATTGTTAAAAATGATAATTATATCTACAATCTACTTACTAGGATTAATAGGTTCAGGCGGTAAAACAAAAACAGTTCGGTCACTTTTATGTACAGATTCGAGTTCTATAAGCTTAAGGTCATACTCATCGCTACTAAGCCTTTCAATACAATCGTCAAAAAATGTTAGACCTTGATCACCATCCACTACGAAACTTCGTTCTTCTATAAATCTAAAAAGTTTGTTTACATTAGCCTATTACGTCAAATAAAATAGATTGTTAGTATTTTTTTTTTTATAATAATGTAAAATATTACAACCCAATATTGAAGGATATATGAGGCACTGAGAACCAGAGCGGACCATCTAACAATAAAAACTTTTTTTTTTTATCTTTGGACAATCCACGAAGGCTGAAAGCCTAAATACTAACGTACCGTGGGTGTCTTAAGCAGGGTAAGAGGAAGTTTGTTAACACGGGACTTAAAAACTTGAAGATTTGGGGGGAAGGAAAGACCTCCGCTGGCAGTAGCTTCCACAGTCTAGAAACTCTAGGGATAAAAGAACGAACGAAATGGGAAGTTCGGGGCTTGTCCAATTGAACCGTATAGGGATGCATTCGCGCGGCACCACGAGTTTCTCTGTTGGGAGCTGCAAGAGGAGGGACGATACTGGATAATTCGTCGGAGCAGAAGCCGTAAAAGTATCTATAGAAGAGCGATAGATCTCCCACAGCTCGACGATGGGCAAGAGAAGGAAGTCTTTGAGTAAGTAAAGGATCATTAATAAGACGAACAGCCCTTCTTTTTTTTTTTTTTTTTTTCCACCCTTTCGGGGTCATCCCACCCAGGTCCGACGACCGCCCCCTAGGTGGTGCACTGCAGCCTGAAGGCTTATTGTACCTTGACCCCTACTCCTTCTCATTCACACACCATTCATTCCATAACTTGGATGGTTGTTGCTCGGTCCGCATCCCCGAGCCGTGTGCCGTTGCCCAAAACACCGCTGTCGCCGGACACCCATCCAAATTATGGGCGCGCATTCCACTGCTTAACTCCGGAGATCGAAGCTCGCCGATACAACCGAAGCCGCCACAAGCGCGCCCAACAGCCCTTCTTTAAATGGCATCAAGAATTCTGAGGGTTGTAGGGGATGCCATTCCCCAGACATGAGAACAATATTCCAGAGAGGGTCGAATTTGGGACACATACAAAGTGTATAAATTGGAAGGAGAAAAAAACTTTTTGGCGCTGAAAAGAAATCCAAGCTTTTTGAAGCCGTGGTGGCTATAGATACAATGTATTTATGCCAGTTAAGGTTATTCTCAAATGTGACGCCCACAAGGTTAAATGTGTTCCCGCTCTGCAAAACCTGGCCACTCATAAGCAAAGGGTGAGTGCTTGATGATTTTTTCGCGACAAGGAACATGACTGTGTTTTGGATGCATTAAATTGAACGAGATTTTTGGCGCCCCAATCCAATATCAAATTAAGATCCTGTGAAAGAGATATCTGCATCGCCCTGCGTTTGCTTTCCAAGTCGGGTTGAGAGATTGGTTTGGGAACCTGAAAAGTGGAGTGAAGGGTACTATCGTCAGCATAACTATGAATGGGATTGGTTGTGGAAGAAAGAAGATCGTTGATGTGAAGAAGAAACAAAGTTGGGGCTAGTACTGAACCCTCAGGCACTCCAGCATTAATTTCGTGAAAGCTTGAAGAGTGGCCATCAACAATGACTGATATACGTCAATTAGAAAAATAACTGTAGAGCCAAGAGCAGAGTTTAGTTGGAAGACCGTAGGAGGAAAGTTTATTAAGAAGTGCGTCATGCCAGACTTGGACGAAAGCTTTAAATATATCAAGAGCAACGATCTGGGACTCACCTAGAAACTCAAGAGACTTGTTCCAGTTGTGTGAAACGAAGGAAAGAAGATCTGCTGTAGATCTCTTGTGACGAAATCCGTATTGCCTGTCATGTAAAATTTTATGTTTTTCTAAATACCTAAGAATTTGCGAGTTAATGGATTTCTCCATTAAAACTCCATTAAAACTGTATTTTAACGACTATTTCACTAGAGTGTTTTACACTGGCAAAATGTTATAGCAACCCCTGTTTTGGCGCACAATAAGCCGAGCGGCTTCAGTGCATGGGTTATCCCGGCCCTATTCTAATCTAATCTAATCTAACCCCGTTTTCTACTGGCAAAACCTACTCCTACCATGATAAAACCAACATGATGGTATTTCAGCGGCAAAACTTAGTTAGGTTAGGGTAAAAAAATATTGCCAGTTTGACAAGTGTCGCCTATTTTTAAAAATAAAATATAAATATTTTAAATCAAAATGCGACATTTGGAAGCCAGTGTAAGTCAGAGATTAAAAAAGCAGTATGTAAAAATATTCCGCCCAATACACAAAAATCAAAAAATCCATTTGGAAGCATTTTTCTCAGTTTTTGAAGAAACAAAATTATAAGCTCGAGATATCTACTCCCGTAATAGAGTTCCACGTCTCAATCGCTGCAGGTTAACTGTACTCAAAACCAGGCTTTGATTGGAAAGAATGGACAAATTATTGTTAATTATAATAATTGTACATTTAATATAAATTGTAATAAAATATAATCCTACCTCGTGAATATAATACCATGTTATAATTCATCGGTTTTAATTAAAATTTAAAGATTGACTTGTTTTTTTCGTGAAATAGTCTTTTCGAATATCATTTGAGAAAAAATTTTTAGACAAAATATTTCTCTTGTTTTATTCAAGCTTGTTGCTTTTTGGTAATTTCATTCATGACATTTATTTAATACCACTCGCCTTCGGCCCGTGTTATTATTAAAAACGTCATTCACGAAATTGCCAAGGCAACAACCTTTCATACAATCGAATTCTATCAATCTAATCGTCTCATTAATGATCCTTCACTTACAGAAAGGCTTCCTCTCTAGCCCATCGTCGGGCTGTGGGGATTTATCGCTTTTTTATAGGTACTTCCATGGCTTCTGCTCTGAAGAATTGTCCAGTATAGTTCCTCCACTCACGGTTCCCAACAGAGAAACTCGTGGTTCCGCGCGTATGCATCCCTATACAGTCCAACTGGACAGACCCCGAACTTCCCACTTTGTTAGTTCTTTTATCCCTACAGTTTCTAGATTGTGGAACCTGCTGCCCGCGGAGGTCTTTCCTTCCCCCAAATCTTCAAGTATTTAAGTTCCGTGTCAACAAACTCCCTCCTACCTTGCTTAAGACACCCACAGTACGTTAGTATTTAGGCTTTTAGCCTTCGTGGATTGTCCAAAGATAAAAAAAATCGAAATATTTTGCCAGCAAAAATTTTCTCTCTTATGATATTATATACGAATATTTTCAATGGCATAAAACCCATTTATCAGAGTCAAAGTAGGCTAAGAAATAATATAGGATAGTGGTAGCTTACTAAGCCCACTTTAGCTCTGATAAATAAGTTTTATACTATTGAAAATACTCATTTACATACATTTTTTGAATTGTGGGATGGTCTGCTCTGGCCATCATATTAAAGGTTTACTGGGGAGCAGAGTTGGGTCGAATATTGAAATTTGGTATTCGAATACGAATATGAATACCGTAAAAAAAGTATTCGAATACTTGGTATTCGTGAATACCACGATTGGGTATTCATGAATACTGAAGAGCAAAAAAATCCTCCTTTCTCTTGAAAAAGCAACTCATTCTTATTTTTCTACGTTTTTCCATAACAAAAATGCAGTGGCGTACCTTGTTCTTGCTTAAAAACTAATCATTACAAGACGACTCCCAAATTTTCCAAAAATAACTTTTTTTTAAATTATTGACTTCGTTTTTGGAATGGGTACATACTATCTACGATTTACCAGATAGTCATGATTTAAACTGACATAATAAAATTTATTATACACATCCTTTTTGTGTAAAATGCAAATAAATACATATTGGTCTAACCTAATACATAGAAAACATAGTTTGAAATGTCACTTTTTATATGTTATATCAAGTTACTTGTTTTTTAATAGCAAAACCCCAAAGAAGTTAAAATAATTAATTTAGATATATTTTTGTTTCCAAAAATAAATGTATATCTGTTCAAAATTACATACCTATTAGGACCATAGAAACAACATATCAAGATTTAAAAACATATTGAATTACATTACATTTTTTAATACGATTTTATTCAATTAAATATGGTAAACATAATTTGGCTAATAAAAAAGGGAATAAAAAAATAGAAAAAAAATTACTTAGTGCGGGATACAAACCCAGAGTTTCGACAAGGCATGCACTGCTAAATGCTGCTACCTAACCAACTAGGCTATTTCACCGCTGATCATTGATTTATGCAATTAACATGTAAAGGTAACAATTATAAATAAATTAACTATTAATTAATTAACTTTTATTAATTGTAGCAGACCTAGGCTGGCAGATGTTGTTCACTTGCATTCACTACATTAAAATCTGCCTAGAAAATATTATTTCATTTAATTAACAGATGAGGGTATATTTTCTTAATGCCGGATCATAGACTATAATATGGAATACCAGCATAAGTTTAAAATTAAAAAATTACCTCAGTTTTATTTATAAAATCGAAGAAACAAAATGTACTAATATATTAGTACAATAGAAAAATGAAAACTGAAATTATACAGGGTCACTCAAAAATTTAAAAACTTCTTTTTTAATTGGTCATAGCCTTAACCTAATTTATTTGGGCAATCTCATGGCAATACTTTATTTCAATACTATCTTTAGAATAAAACAGTTTTTATCTGGTAAACAGATGGGTGAAGGTCGCTTCCTATTCGGATCTTAGACTAACCCTTCTGTTACAAACTTTCTTATATCCACACACAGATTACTCCTTAACACTTTCTTGCGTTAGTATTTTGTATTTCTTACTTTTGGAGTTCTAACCATCAGTGGTCAAATTTTAAACACTCCATACCGAACTTAATTAAAGTCATTTAATTTTTTACTAACCTAATAAACATTTGAGTCTTCATCAATAAATTAAAAAACTTGGCATTACTTTTATCACGACTTTTCAAAAATCTGCCAGTTGAAATAATGCTTGAGGATCTGTAGTTCCCACTGTTGGAGCTTTAGTTATAGGCAAAAGATAGGATCTATAACCTTTTAGAATATGAGCCATGAATTTTACGAAGGCCTCTTGTATTTCCAATTCTTCAGCTTGCTGAAATGATATAAAACAATTAGGTAACTAATAACTTTGACAAATTGGGTATTATTACAATATACCGGGTGATGCATCGCCGGGCGGGACATAGGAAATCCCATGTAATTTTTAATGGGGTCAATTATTGGCTCCCCTAATTCTTTTAGAGAAAAATTTTATTGAAGTTTATTGAAGAGCATGCAAATCTACGTCCATGGTAAAAACTTTAGATTTTTCGGTTAACCCGTTTGCTAGTTAGATGCTAATATATTTTAAAAATTGTTACATTATTATCGCCTCATATTTATGAACAACAATAAAAATACCAGTTAGCGTGACATAACGTTGTCATTTTGAAATTTAGTGCTTTATTATTATCAAAAAATCGTACAGTGAAAAGATTAAAGTTGTATTTATACAAACGAATTAAGTTAAGTTAAACTAAACTAGAGTAACAAATTTCAAGAACTTATGACATTTATAATATTTACATGCTTCAATAAATTATTAATATTATTATAATAATTAATATGTTGGAAAGAAACTTAAGATTTAAGAAAATTTTCAAATATTCCTCCATTGACTGCTAGACAATAACCAAGACATTCATAAAATTGTCTTCTTACATTGGCTAACTGGTAAATTGAAATTTTATTGCATTCTGCAGAAATAGCATTTTTTAACTCGTCTAGATTAGAGTAATTTTTATCCTGGTATATCATGCTTTTTAAATGGCCCCAGAGGAAGAAGCCATTTGGCGAAATATCAGGAGACCTGGCTGGCCAATTTATGGTGTGATGTAGGCCAATAACATTTCCATTAAAAGCATTGTGTAAATACTCCCGAACAGCCAGGATATTATGTGCCGGGCAGCCATCCATTTGGTACCAAATTCCTGATTTTTCCTGATTACATTAAAAGCGGGTAAAATTAGTTCTTCGAGTAGTTACAAATAAAATTCTGCATTTAAATTTTGATTAAGAAAAAATGGACCAATAATATGTTGACCGAAAATCCCCGCTCAAACATTTACTTCCTGTGGATATTGCGTCGTCGTTTCGAAAAATCTGTGTTGGTTTTCTTTGCTCCAGTATCGGTAATTTTAATGATTGTTTAACGTAAATGTGCACTCATCAGTAAAACAAATATTTCTTAAAAATTCCCTGTCCATGTTTGCCCTTTCCATCATGTCAACACAAAATTCCTGCCGTCGTATTTCATCCCCATCCCTTAGCTATTGATGTCTTTCATATTTGTATGAAATGTATTTATGCCTCATCAAAATCCGGAGGGAGCACTGTTGATTGATCTTTTCCTATGATATCCTAAAGTTTCTGAGCAGCGAACATATCTGACACCTTTTGGTAACTATTTCCTTGATAGTACTATTTAATCATCAATACTTTTTCTTCAGTAGTATAACTCATGGTTAATCTTTTCGCTCTACAATTTTTTGATAATAATAAAGCACTAAATTTCAAAATGACAACGTTATGTCACGCTAACTGGTATTTTTATTGTTGTTCATAAATATGAGGCGATAATAATCTAACAATTTTTAAAAATATATCAGCATCTAACTAGCAAACTGGTTAACCGAAAAATCTAAAGTTTTTACCATGGACGTAGATTTGCATACTCTTCAATAAACTTCAATAGAATTTTTCTCTAAAATAATTAGAGGAGCCAATAATTGACCCCATTAAAAATTACATGGGATTTCCTATGTCCCGCCCGGCGATGCATCACCCGGTATATTTAAAAATTGTTTCACCGTGGTAATACATATTTATATTAAATAAAGTTTTCAAAATAAACTCTGTTACATACCTCTTTTTTCCTCCTCTGAAACTCGGCCTCTATATTGTCCGGATTTGTAACCTCAGAAACAGTTTGAGGAGCGTTTCTATGTTGATAATATAAATAATCTAACGTTGCTTTTAGGATCTTTGCCGCTCTTTTAGGCAGCAGTTTAGTATTTAAGTTTTGTCTTTGAATTTCGGCGACCTTAAAATTTAGACAATTTTATTACGGATATAAATATTTTTCCTTTTGAAACTCACCGTAATAATATTTGTATCTAAGTCTATACAACTAACATCTGGTGGCGGATCATATAAATCAAAAAATCGAGAATCAACCCTATTAAAAATGGTAAGGGGGCGTGCAGCACTTCGACTAAACCTAAAATTTAATAAATTGTAGTTTTGAACCCATAAGCTTTACTTTACTTAAGTAAATCTGTATCGAATCATAAGTTTAAAGTAAAATAAAAGCTTTTTTGGTACCTAAAAAAGTTAATCACCAGCACCGTCCTTTAAAAAGTGGTGTAACATGAAAATGAAACAAAATCTATACAAATGTTAGCTTTTTTCCGGTTTTCTTTCTTCTAAAATACCATTTTTTTCTTTAGTGTGATAAGGTTTGATTTAGTTTGTTGACACGGAACTTAAATACTTGAAGATTTGGGGGAAGAAACTCTAGGGATAAAAGAACGAACAAAGTAGGAAGTTCGGGGCCTGTCCAGTTGGACCGTATAGGAATGCATACGCGCGGAACCACGAGTTTCTCTGTTGGGAACCTTGAGTGAAGGAATTATACTGGACAATTCTTCAGAGCAGAAGCCATGGAAGCATCTATAAAAAAGCGATAAATCCCTCACAGCCCGACGATGGGCATGAGAGGGAAGCCTTTCTGTAAGTGAAGAATCATTAATGAGACGAATAGCTCTTCTTTGAATAGAATCAAGAATGCTTGGGGTTGTGGGGGATACGTGCCCCAGATATTAGAACAATATTCCAAGGGAGGTCGGATTTGGGACACATACAAAGTGTATAAATTAGAAGGGGAGAAATACTTTTTGGCTCGAAAGAGAAATCCAAGCTTTTTGAAGCTGCTGTGGCTATAGATACAATGTGTTTATGCCAGTTAAGGTTACTTTTAAATCTGACGCCTACAAGATTGAAGGTGTCTTTGCTCTGTAAAACTTGGCGGCTCATAAGTAGAGGATAAGTATTTGATGACTCTTTTCGCGACAAGGAACATGATTGTATTTTGGATGCATTAAAA
>JACEGR010011969.1:0-13078 GCA_014170235.1 Listronotus bonariensis | reverse complement strand
CGGCTCTTCTAGCATGTGACGCACACTACCGTTTTTATTTTTTTAATGACAAAATAAGATTCTATGGATTTGCATAGTACAAAAAAGTGCATTGTTTTATGGATTTAGTTGTTTTCTATCACTTCCAGTTAAACCAGTAACAATCTTAAATTTTCTGTTTTAAATAGGCCGCCCGGTATATTTTTACATCTTTAAATAGAAAATTACATTCCAAGTATAATAACATGATATTTGCTCCTTTTGGACATATTTTGGTACTCTAGATTAAACATTCAAGTTTAAAAATATCATCCAAAATTTTAACAACGCAATTTAAATATGATGGTCGTATTATTCGCTATCTTGCGAACATATTGGGGAAACTTAAGTTTTGGATAGTCATATTTTTAAAACTAATAAAGATAACTATAAAAATTGTGGCATTTTTAAATGTCTTTAAAAGATCTTTTTACTGGTGATATGATATACAGGGTGTTTTTTTAAATCATACTATTTGTCGTATTCTGTATATCTTAAGAGATAACAAAAATTTTATTACTGATTTAAAAACTACGAAACCGACTAAACAATTTAATATTTTAATTTATTTTAAAATAATAAAAGCCTGAAATACCATACACAAATTACATTGTCCTATTTAAACATTTGTATTTTTTTAAAATAGAGATACTGATATACATGAAAAAAAAAAATGTTGGAAAAACATGGGGCTTTTAAATCCAATACACTGGTAAACAATTTGACGTAAATTTTTTTACAGCGTGTTCGAAAATTTGGGCAAAATACAACATTTGGCTCCCCTGTATAACACCTAATTTTTTAATACTTTTTGCAATTCTCAAATTGAATAATATTCTTGATGGAAGAAGCTACAACTGGACCAGAAAATAATTAAAATTGGTCAAAAAACCAAATAGTTACTTAAGATTGAATTTGATTAAAATTTTGTTTGTCCAGTTTTGTTTTTCTCCAGGAGTGTACTTTAAAACAAAGATTATTCCATCCTCAAAATAAAAAAATTTAATTAAAATGTTTTATTAACACGCTTTTATTAGCTTCACTTGTATGTATGTATACAGGGTGTTTCAGAAATATGGGAATAAACTTTAAGATATGATTTCTTATGTTATTTTATGAAAAAAGTTCCTATAAACATATGTCCGGAGTTGCTTCCTTACTGAGATACATAGCGTTACAATTTAAGAGAAAAATAAGTTTTTTCTAAATATTTTTAATATGTTTTTGCCGATTTCGATAAAATTTGGTGGGATTATTTAAAGTAATAAAGCACTTATTTAGCCCTAATCAGATTGTTATTATTGGGTCCAGTGGGGCCCCAGTGGGCACCGCATCTTATATTATTGAGAAAATAAAGTACGCCACTGATGTTTTTTGAAGTTTTTATATTTGCTATAACAAAGCAATTATTAAGATACCTTTTTAATCTCCTGTATTTATTTTTTATCTAGCTTAGTTTTCGAGAAAAAAAAATTAAAGCCACTTTAAGTTATTCTAAAAAGTAGCCCTTAACAGCCTAAAATCAAATCTAAAATTAACCAATAAAGAACTGTACCTAATTTAAATGTCTCATGACTGTTTTTAATGTTTGACGCTACGTGTCACTACAAGTAAGTATGGCAAAGATATATCGATTATTTTCAAATATCGATATATCGAAAATTAAATATCGATAATCTCCATCGATATTTAACTTCTTAATATATCGATATATTTATTAATATCATATATTTTTAATATTTGTGGTAAATGAGACAAAATTAAATAGCGAATTTTTACATAAATTTTTAAAACTGTGAAAAATGTTGTACAGTAAAATAAAATAAATATAGGTTAAAAAAATGAAAAACACGCTTTCATCAGATATTAAACTAAAAAGTAAAAAGTAATTAAAGTTTAAAAAAACTAAAAAACACAATTTTATTTTATATTTCTTCCCATATAAAATTGCCGGCGTTGTACATTTAATTTACTGGCATTGCCAACACTCTTTAATGGCAAGGCATTGGCAAAAAGGTAACAAAAAGACGCGAAAGTGGGCAATTGGCCGTTATTAGGCCACGTGTTGCAGATAAAGTGATGGCATCCGTCATTAATAAGTTATTGCCAAAAAATGCGCTTAAGATAATGGCATCCATCATTAATAAGTTATTGGCAAAAAGATAACAAAAGACACGAAAGTGAGCAAATGCAGATACTCCCAAGCAGCAAGCTGACGTCTTATTGACGAAAATTGTCGCATATACTTTTTTAAAAGCTAAAATGATGCGATATTTTATTTGAAAATTAAAATAGGAAAAAACTCCTTACTGCATGCAATTTCCTTGCAATGCAAAGTACAATCTCTCGGAACACTGTCCAACTTGGAGATGCAGATTTTTACACTAGCCGAAAATATTTCTTTCAAAGCTAAGTGAGATCACCTACCGCAGACCGCTCTCGAATTATTTTTGTCTAATGGGTACGGTTTAGACGATAAAAAGCGAAGATTTTGCAGAAACGTAGTAGTTTATTGTCCATTACGCCATCTATCGGTATGTCAAAAAACTATTAAATATATATAATATTTTTTATTAACACGTCTTTAAAACTTTTAATAAAGTTTTAAACACAAATGTTTACAGCTCCTAACAGTCTACTTGAATATCTTGCCTTCTCGACTAGCCATCACCAATTAATCACACAACACACACTTATTAGGTAATGAATACATTTCATTATGTCTATTAAAAAACTCTTTTCTTTAAAAAGAAACTAAAAAGCTAGAAAACCACGTAGAAAACAAATGCACAAAGCAGTCACCTTCGGTCGAAATTAACGTAGCTAATTTTACCATCATTTTATTTTTATTCGCTCCAAAATACATAATAAACATTTTTTTGACCTAATTTTTATTTGCATGATTTTTAACAATAAAATGTTATGAAAAGGCAATTTCCTTTAAATTATGTAAAAAAACATAAAATAATGTTGTTTAGCTGCCATTATAAATAAAATAGATCAAAAAATTGCTTTAATGTTAGTTAAATACCAATGTTAATAATATGGTTTAAAAAGTATGAATATGCGTTGAAGGTATGCCTTCAAAAATCCAATATTTATTTGCCTGCAACAAAAACGCGTGCTTTATTTAATCAGGATTGGTATGCCGCCATTTTTGTATGCTTGCCGGCAATTCGCCTGCATGTAAAATTTATTGGCAATTAAGTGTTTATTTAGTGTTGACTTTTTATTGCGTATAAGATGTTGGCATAATATTGCCACCAATTGCCAATGCTTTACCATCAATGCCAAAATGAAAAATGTACATTGCCGGCAAATAGTGTTTGCTGGGTTTAAGATTATTTATAAAGTTATTTTGAACTTTTTAGTTCGATGTTCCTTAAAAGCTTATTTTTTATTTTTTTTAAACCATAATTATTTAATAATAAATATTTTACACTACCGTAGAAATCCTTATAAATTTTAATCAATCTTTTACAGCTTGCTTAGGTTTAAAAAAAAGCCAAAGCATAAACAGTTTCTAAAGAATTACTTTGAGAAGAAGAATTGTAAAATACTTAAGTTGTCTATTCTGACAAATTTACAATATCGTTTCCATTCCTCCAGTCTTGGATGCTCTGATTTACCGTACGGCTTCTCTTTAAAAAACTAAAAGTTTTTATGGTTTCCATCAATCTTCCTTGACAAAATAATGACTGTAACAATTACCCGTCAGGCAGAAATCAATCTATTAATTCAGTAAATTCTTGTGTTGATTTTGTTAAAGTACTGGCGATTTGTTTTACAAGGAATGAGCACTATTTATGGAGTTGACAGTGGTATAATTAGAATATTGCAAAACATTGGCGCTTTATGGAATTATTTTTTTATACAGGGTCGTCCCTAAGTAATGAGACAAAATTCAACTAAATAATAGTAAACTTAAAATACATATTGTGATTTAAGTAAACTTACCTCTGTACAAAAGTTAATATCGATTATAAATATTCTTATAAAACCTGGTAACTGCGGGTTTTATGACATAAACTGAAAATAATTTTTCATTAAAAAATATTGTCATTTCATAGTAAAAAGCGTGGGGTGCATTTTACTATTTTTTCATAACTTTTCCATCATAGATATTTGCAAATATAATCAATTATAACATTTAATATATTTATCACCCCACGCTTTTTTACTATGAAATGACAATATTTTTTTTAATGAAAAATTATTTTCTAATTTTTAGTTCGGTTGCATATAAAAAGCGTGTTTTTTAGTTTTTTTGAACTATTAATTATTTTTCATTTTTTAGTTTCTGCTACTCTTGACAAAATGGCAAAAAATTCTTTTAATGAACAAGAGTGGCAAATTTTTAAAATTTTTCCAACAGATTGCAACTCACTAAAAAATTTCTTCTTCATTAAGTAGCAAAGTTTGAAATTTGCCAACAGATGGCAATCCAGGCAATGTTTGGACCGTTGCCAATATATTGCCAACCCACTCAAAAATTTCTTCTTCATTTAATAGCAAAGTTTGAAATGTTGCCAACAGGTGGCAACCTAGGTGTTGTTTTTATATTTTTATAATATAAAGGAAAAATTTTTTCCTGGCGATCCAAAAAAGAATGTTAATTTTTATTAATTGCACATTATGTATTATGTATACATTACACATAATGTAATTTTTATTATGGAATCCTTGAACTACATGGTGCAACTAACCCTATATTTTTATTGTTCATAAAAATTGAACACCCATGGTGCAACTAACCAAATTGTGTAAAAACTAAAAAGTTCTTCTTCATTTAATAGCAAAGTTTGAAATGTTGCCAACAGATGGCATCCTAGGTGTTGTTTTATAATATAATGGAATTTTTTTCCTGGCGATTCAAAAAAGATAACGGGATACTGTTTTTAAATTATTGCATCTTCATCGGTCCTTGACACGTGCAAAGTTTCAAAGAAATCGAATAGCTGGAAGTTGGTTAAAAATTAGGCTCAAAGATTCCGTTACATAGATAGATAGATAGATAGATAGTTAATTTTTGGAAATTTTAAAATAAGTATACATTTTAATTGGTTTACTTAACATTGGGAAATTTGCTACATAAAAATATACGTGAGGTGTCAAGGTCTTAAAAGTATAAATTAAACAATTTTCTAGGTTACTTTTATAATAATAAAATAAAAACATTAAACAAACTGCAGCGAGAAATGCAAACAAACACTGGAAAATTTGATAT
The DNA here is from genome assembly GCA_014170235.1 of Listronotus bonariensis. Classification (NCBI taxonomy): domain Eukaryota; kingdom Metazoa; phylum Arthropoda; class Insecta; order Coleoptera; family Curculionidae; genus Listronotus; species Listronotus bonariensis. Next base: position 7,833 of record JACEGR010011969.1, on the reverse strand, counting down.
TTAAAGAAGAGAGAAAGAGAATTAAAAGGGGTTATTTATTAGATAAGAAGTAGTTAGTGAAGTCAAGCATAAAGTTAAAGTTTTAATTTATATTTTTTGGTTTTAAGTATACGACGCCACCTACGCTACCTCCGAATTCTCTAACGTCCCAACTTTTTGTGCTACCCTTTAAGTAAACCAGTAAATTATCCTATGCTTTTTACAGACCAAAAATAAACTATGAGAATGGCTCTAAGCCACCATTTTGAAGATATTGGCATTTAGGTGGCTTAACGCAGCTAAAAAGTATATGTGTATACTGTATACTGTACTAGCTCTTGCCCGCGGCTTTGCACGCGTTACATTCGGAGTAAGTAACACACCGTCCCTTTCCCATACCGTGAAAGAGTTTGGATAATTCTATATGTGTACATATAAACCTTCCTCTTAAATCACTCTATCTATTAAAAAGAACGCATTCAAATCCGTTGAGATAATATCAAATTTTAAATGTAAACTATTTTTAAACACTTTGTATATGTTTTGTTTATATATTATTCATATAAACCTTCTTCTTGAATCACTCTATCTATTAGGCGAAACGCATTAAAAAATCCGTTGAGACTCGTCCAACGTCAATATCGAATTTAAAATGTAAACCGTTTTTTGAGCACTCTGTATATGCTGTTGTTTTTGAGTATTATTAAACATATCAACCTATTAAACGGTGGATCGCTTTACTAATATCAAGAAACAATAAATCTTGTGTTACAAGCCCGAAATTGCGTCCAGTTCATTTTAGAGGCGCCATTGACTGTGGGCTGCCAAGCAAGTTATTATAGATGCTCTGCTCTAGGTTCGGTTTAGTGTCTGCAAGAGCGGAAATGTATTTAGAAAATGATGTTTTTCGGATAATGTACATCGTCTAATCAAAAGATTGCTTGTAAAATAGTAATTTGAGTGGCAACAAGTGTATTAAAGTGATATTTTTTTACAAATGAAGGTTAAAGGACAGTTTATGCATATAGGTACTGCATACCACTTTTCTACGACCCGATCCGTAGAATCTTATAATTTTATTTTTGAGTTACCCAAATTCATTATCATTATTAGCTTTATTAGAATGTTACCTTATATTTGTATTCCTACAATTGTTTTTTTATTTTTTTGATATAGAGTCTTTCTTCTTAAAACGAGCGACCAAGAAAACTTTAAGAAAACCAATTACCGCCATAGTTTTTTTAATTTTTGTTTTGCTAAAAAGGCAGTAAAAGCAAAAAATATTACATATTATACTTTTCATAGGCTTTGCAATGATACATTTCATTTATTTTCATATAAGATCGCCGGATTTAGGCATAGGCAACATAGGCAGTTGCCTATGGACCGCCACCACAAGAGGGCCTTCACAACACAACCCAAAAAAAATAGGAAAGGAATAAAAAGTCACAAATTCCGTCGTTGAAGAAAGGACCTTTTTTTGCGTTTCAAAACAAAATTTTTGGGGGCTGTCTATGGCCGCCAAAGCGTAAATCCGGCGCTGACCCTACCTAGCAAAAACTCTATCAGAAATATTAGTATACTCATTTTTTTTTAACTAACCCTGTCAAAAAGAAACAATATTTATGATACATCATTGACAAGAAAATTTTATAGAGAATCTAAACATAAAAAAGTAGGGACCAGTATGTAAAGTAAGAAAGTTTATGGTACGTTCGGTTAAACCAGAAGTGTTTTAAGGTTATGACAATAAAAAAATGTTAATTAATGATTTTATTTAAATGTATATTTTTTTATAGAGAATGTCTTAAAAACTAAGAAAAATTGTAGGTAACAGTAACCTGTGTTACCCGGTTTACATATAATTCAAATTTTTTTAAAGTTATTAGTAAACTTAATTTAAATTAATGAGACAAATGAACGTAGGAACAAACCATCAGGTTCTATCTTTAATTTGGCCTGTTCCATCCGGTCTAGCGTGGGCCTAATGACACTTCTTGAAATGCGCATAAACTATTGTTATACGGTATTGTTATGTATTGTATTGTACCACAAATTATTAGAGTGATATTGCAATGATATTATGTTTTTCACTTAAACAAACAATAAAATTATGTGCAGTTATTTGATAGCACAGTGGTGACAGAATAAAGCTTTTATGTCATCGTAAAGGTTTTAAATTATATTTTTACATTATTAAAATAAAAACAATAAAAGTTTAACGAAAAGGCTGCTGGGCGCCATCTATCTTGGGAAAAAATGCCTAAATGAAAAAGGGACTTATGGCACATCATTTTAAAGCTCCTGAATACAAAGTCAATACCTACTACAACAGGGCAGAATGTACTTATTGTGGCATTTTCTAAAAGCTTTTAAAAGATCTTTTTAATGGTGATATAATATACAGGGTGCTTGATTAAAAAATATGTACTTTTGCCATACCCTGTATGTTACAACAATTTTATATTCCAAAGTATAAAATGTGTTAAATTGATCCGTTATAAAAAGAGGGACATTAAAAAATGCACTGTATGAAATTTATTGGATTTTTATACTTCGTTACAGCTTTATCAACTGCCAACAAAAATAGCGATATTAACGTTTATCGGGGAAATTATAGCAAGAAGTATCTAATATGTAGTGTTATGATATACACGAATTAATATACATAAAGGCGAAAACCCAGAATTAATAGTTCTCAGACTAGACAGTTGTTCGTATTGAGATGAACTGATCATTTGTCAACGCCAATATTCTTTTCTTTGAAGCTATTTTTAGGTTAGGTTTGATTGTAGGTTGAATATTGTTAAATATTACTTGTACACTATGATCAGAATAATTTTATTTTTTGCTTATGAGTTAAATTAGTCACTTTATTGATTTCTTTATTTATTCCGCTATTAAGTTGATTTTAAAACTTTTTGGGGTGCCAGTAATACTATAATATTTTTACTATTATAGGAAATACCAAGTGTTTATTAAAAAATTAAAAATGTGACATAAAGGCAACAATGTGTCCAAGTAATACTTTCACAGTGAAAAACTGAAAGATAAATAAAAGGACAAAAATTGTGTTATTCAAGTTGTTATTGCATAAACAAAACACAGAGAAAGATGCACATAAACACAGTTTTAATAATCTAACCCTGTATAGTCTTGACTGCTTATCTCTAAAAAGAAACAATAATGTGATTTAATTCAGTTGTTCAAATAACTTGAATTCTGTGGAAACCGTCAAAAGGTGTAAATATTTTTTTCTAACTTCAAAGGCCAAGTACCAATATTAAGTCGGCTTATTCTATCAGTTCTATCATTTACAATATAACGTTTTTGACACCGGATTTTTTTGATAATTACCAGTTTTCTATTCGGGTTACCGTCCTTATCGGTTGTTAATATCTCTAAACTTAATCTGTCGTTAGTAAAAAAACCATTAAAATTCTATTTACTATTAATGCCATAGGAAATTAACACATCTTAGGCATATTAATATATTTTAATATTTTCCCAATGGCCATTTGGCTAACCTGATTTATAATCCCTTAATTAAGACTATAATAGATTGGAGCCCACAAAGTATGACTAACCTTGCATCCTTCACAGGTAAAAGCTCCAAAATGAAATCCTGCAGCAGGTTCACCTGCAAACTTTGCATAGTTGGTTCATCTGTAAAAAAATATTATTATAAGATATCATACCATTTTATAATATTCGTTCTTTAACAATATAACTATACTATTATACTTTATTTGCGATAAGTTAATATCACCGTTTCATTTTTTTCCTGCTTTTTTGGAAGAACTTTAGTGTTTAAATTTTTTTATAATTTCTATTTTAATTCTTTTTTTTTAACTTTACAATTCATAAAAATGAATTATTTTTTAAAAGTTTATTTTTTATTATTTATATTATTTCACATTTAGTGTTATTGCCATTTTGCTATTTAATATATTTTTAAAATCTGTCTGTTGAGCTCATACTTTTAATTTGTATTTTTTGTTTTAATTTTGATGCATTTAAAGGCTATATTTATGTATTTATTTACTTTAACAAAATTTGCTTCCATGTTTCGGAAATTATAAAGGCCGAAACAATTTTATTAAGAGATATTAAAAATCCGATACCCCATCCTCGAGCTCTTTTTTGAAGAAAACATTTATGGTAAAAACAGATCATCGCTATCGCGAAGCGTTTCAGAGATACAGGGTGATTCTCGATTTTTTCACTTTTTGAAAAGGTCCTGTAGCTTTGTTATTGTTACAGATACGAGAAAACTAATTCGCACATATAAGACACTTTTCCGTAGAATCCAGTGGCGTAGCCGAAAATTTTTGAGCTGTCATTTTTGACATATGACCCAAAACATGTTTTTTTTTTATTAGGGACACACTTATAAATGATTAGGTAATTAAATTGCTTGTTTTTTTCTGAATAAAATAATATATCATAGTAGGTGGTTTAATAAATTTTTACGTCAAATATTAAAAATTATGATTTTAAAGACGCATTGCGGCTTCTATCTGTTTTTAAATTGTTTTATTTTTGTTTTAAAAGAAATCGTCATCCCATAGCTCAGGAGACATTTCAGAAAAAAAACAAAAAATTAGTTTACAACAACAATAATAAACAAGTTATATTAATTAAACTTAAAAATTTATCAAGTTTTTTTTTAATTTTTAATTTTTTTATTTATTTTTTATTTTTTATTAATTCTCCATGTCAACTTTAACAATAGAGCAAAAAAAATTTAAAGTCCAAAAATCGAAAATTTTTTGACCCACCCTGTATAACTTTGATTTTTTATTTTTTTATACAACATTATCATACTAAAACAGTACCAAAATTTTTTTGCTTCAAATTCATAAATAAGGACGCTATGAATTTTTAAATTTAAACATAAAAATAATTATTTTTAATTTTTTGGGACACACTGTATCATTTATATATATATATATATATATATATATATATATATATATATATATATATATATATATATATATAATAATATTCTTCCTTATCATATATTATCCACCATAATTTCATCCTTATATATTTATAAAAAAATTGTAGAAAATTTTTAAAATTAAAAATAAAAAAAAATCATTTTAATTTGTTGAGACACCCTGTATCATTTTATGTATAATAATATTTATTACCATCACATTTATCAAATACCAAAATTTTATCCTTTATTTTCATAAATAAAATTGTAGGAAATTTTAAATTTTAAAATAAAAAATATATTTTTATTTTTTTAGACACCGTGTATCATTTTATTATGCGTATTAATAATCTTCTACATCATATATATTATTCAATACCAAAATTTCATACATTTATATATTTATAAGTAAAGTGGGTAGGAAAATTTTAAATTTTAAATAAAAAAATGCGTCTTTTAAAATCATATAATTTTTCCAATATTTGACGTAAAAAATTTATTAAACCACCTACTATGATATATTATTTTAATCAGAAAAAACAAGCAATTTAATTACCTAATCATTTATAGGGTGTCCCTAATAAAAAAACATGTTTGGGTCATATGTCAAAAATGACAGCTCAAAAAATTTTTGGCTACGCCACTGGATTCTACGGAAAAAGTGTCTTTATAATGTGCAATTAGTTTTCTGTATCTGTAATAACAACAAAGCTACAGGGCCTTTTTCAAAAGTGAAAAAATCGAGAATCTAATTTCTCAAAATTCATTTGGGAAAGGAGAGAAAATCGGCGCCCTGAGTTTTTGAGTCGCTTATAAGCCTTTGGCGCCCCCTCAAAGTTAAATTAAATGGATTTTATACAAAAAAAATTTAGGAGCAAAAAAGTCATTATCGATAAATAAGTTATGGAATTCATCACCCAGAAAAAAAAGGTCCTTATCCTCATTTTGGGGCCCCTAATTTGTGGGGGCCTGGGCTACTGCCCTGGTTGCCCCCTTAAATCCGGCCCTGATTGTAAATATCCTAAAGCTTTAATGTCTTATTTTTTCCTGTAAAGGTCAAAGCACACTAGGCGCTCAGGTCTCGGTACGCTCACGGACCGATCAAATATTCAACATGCTTTTTAAATGAATGACCTTAAATGGCATTTAAATTTTTCAATCGTAGATTTCTGCTCGAGAAGTCGATAATTGCACTTTTTGGTACTCTGTGTTACAACAGATTAAACATCGAAAATGTTCGTAAAATGTCTATATGTGTACTAATACTTCTCTGTTTAACTGTGCAAGATGAAAAAGGACACACATACAGCTATTGCGAACTAGATTTACGATATATCAGATATCATTATTAAGCAATTTTTTAATTATTTTTTTAATACGGAACAACAGGGTTAGGTTTTTAATCGACTTTTATTACTCTTGAAGTAAATTTTGCATTATGGCATTAGCAGCTATTATGTCTATCGGATACTCTCTTCTTGTATGATTTTTTTTGAAATTTAGGATGGTTAAAAATATATATGGTGTTCCATTTAAAGTATCAAAGTTGCCCTACATCGTTGTTTTTGTTTTAACTAAATGTCACATCCAAATGGCAAGAATATGATAAAAATTTCCAATAAATAAAATCTTAAATAGAAACTTTTACACCCGATATCTCGCAAACGATGAAGTTTTTGACTAAGGTAAATTGGCATAAGAAAACAATAAATAACAAATAATGTTTTAAAGAAAAAAAATATATCTTACAAACGACGTTTAATTTGACTGAGAATTTATATTTCATTTTATGTCAAGCTTAAGGCTTTGAAATTCCTTTAAAATTTCAAAAATTGTTATTTGTTTCACTTCTAGTGTATTGTTTTTGAAATATCGAAGAGGTAGTCACTACTACTGCATTCTCTAGGTTGTCAACAATCAACGGACCTATCTCGACAAATAGCAGTTAACCAAGGAATTTAAAACTCTCGTAGTCCAACAGAACAGAGGATATTCTAATGCCATTCTACAGAGCCGCCTTAGTTCTTTAATTAGGTGTCCACGTTCTAAGCTTCACGCAATGCTTTGACTTGATTACCATTCAAGTAAACCTCGAAAAAAAGAAGAAAAGCGCGGGCCTCTGACCATAGCCTGTCGTCGGTATAGCAGCGGTTCAATGGGCATAGAGGCATTACTATAGCGACGTACGGATCGCGCGGAATCCGTGGGAATACGATGACCCCGTAGGTGCACTCTGCGCCGCTACGGCGTTTTTCGGCGATCCGCCGTGTGCGCGGCACATGCATGCATCTTTCCGATTGTCGTCGATGATAAGATGCGGCGAGATGTCTAAATGCCGCGAGCTGGGTTTCGATGTGCGAGACTGGAATATGCGGGTACACTTGACATACTAGGAAGAACAGTTTTTAAACTTAAATAGTATCCGCTTGTTATTACCTAAGTATAATACAGTGTGTCCCAGGTTAGGCACTAGAAGAAGTGAAATGGACCAAACATTTTCAACTTTTCTTTAAAGGTTGTAGACAGTGTTATGTTGTCGATAATACTACTTTCTTGGACTTTGACTGTCTTTATTTTGAACTGATACACGACGTTTCGGATGGTATCTATCTCCAACCGTTTTCAAGTGATAATTAAAACTACTCTTAAGAAACAACGACTTATGTATATACTCTGCGTGTTCACTACAAAAGAAGCTTTACAGGAACAAATAATAACTTAACTAAAAACCTTAAACAAAATTAATATAATAAAAGATTAATAAAAGAAACAATAGACAAATACAAAAACAAGACAACAAACCACTGGAGCTGAAGAAGACTCTAACAAACCCAAACATTTATTACTGTTCCATATGTTAGAGGAAGCCCAAAAAAGATCCGCATAGTACAGGAAATGAACATTTTACC
>JACEGR010011968.1:0-13080 GCA_014170235.1 Listronotus bonariensis | reverse complement strand
CAGAGACAAGAATGAGATGCGTTACTGGGCCTGGAAATTTGTCCAATACGTTTTATCTCTCTCTGGCTTAACGCAAGTTCCTATAACTATGTCTCTGTCATTTATCATGGGAGGTAATCGCAGAGGGTGCAATCATCGCCTTTTCATGGTTGCCAAGTTGTTTACAATTTCTGCATGTAAACTTTATTGTCTTTCTTTGGCTAAAAGCTGATTATACTATATACCAAGAATGGAATATTTTTAACTGGACAACGTTGCCGCAGGAAGTCACGCCGAAATGTTGTTCGATATTTGTGTTTGATATTTTTTAATGGCCGATTTGTTTGGACAGTTTGTTTACATTTTTTTGTGATTTATTGTGTGTTTCGTGGTTTTTTTACCTTTAATTGGACTTTGAATATTGACTTTTATTAGTGATCACAGTGTATATATTAAATTTGTGCTTTTCAACAGATAATTTAAGGTAATATTGACATGGTTATCTGTAAGAAAAAATCTTTATGGAAACCAAATAAATGACATTTTTAATTAGATGTGTGTAATTATTGAACTAAATCCCAATATTTTATATTAATAGGAAACAAAAACAAGTACCTAATATTAAGGGTAAAAATGGCACAGCTATATAATTTGAATTTGGCGGGCAAACGATAAAGTCGACTCACTCGCCATCTGCGTTTACCTTCCTTGAACACGGACAAGGAAGGCCCAGCAGTTATCTTTCTCTCGGATAATTTATTTACATTTAGTTGCTCGTCTTATTCTTGTCTCTGACTTGGATGGAGTTTTTTCTGGCAGGTAGTATGGTCGGCGGGGTCCAATAGATTGGCCGGCCAGATCACAAGATTTGACCATGTTCTATTATTGTTTGTGGAGTATTTAAAATCTAAAGTATACTTTAACAAAGCTTACAACATTAATGAACTAGAAGCACGAAAAAAATAAATACAAAAAAGGTATCGAACATATGCAAAAAAGAACCTTAAATTCCTGAGGCTAAATTATGACGATATAATCCAACTTGCCTTAATCCAAAAGTGCATGATTTCGAAGATGACAAAAGTTTAATCTGGTTTTAGTTTTTTTTCAATAATTTTGTTAATAAGTGCGTTGTTACAATATTTAGCTAAAGGGGATTTTAGGGGGTAATCTGCTTCCGTTTTTTTTTAATTTTGAGGGCGCCAGCTACGGTATCTTCTAAGCATTCAAAACGATATAACTTTTTTAGTTTTAACTTTTAGACCAAATTTTTTAACAAATTTCACCTAATAAAAGGTTTACGTGGTTAAAAGTTATTTAAACAGCGTCTTTTAGGATATATACCTGGATTTAAAAAATTTACTTATTATATGGCCAGGTCTAAGCTATACAGGGTGTTTCAGAAAAACGTGCCGATCTTTAAAAGTATGAATTCTCCTACAGTGTTGCTAAAAAGAAATGTTCAAATTAACCTATGTCCCAAATGTCTTAACTTTTGACCCTGTATTTCAAAAAATTAAGCAATTTAGGACATAGGTTTATCTAAACGGTTCTTCCTAAACTAATGTTTACACGGGAATTTACACTTTATCAGAGCAGCATCTGATTCCAAAACAACCTGTATTGCTTAGACTTGACTATACAGATAGTGATTTTTTTTAAATCCAGATATCTCAAAAACGACTGCTCAAACCAACCTTTTTAGACAAAACAATTTTTATCTTAAAGTTAAATATAAAGTGGGTAAAAAAGTAATTTTGTTTTTAATTTGTTAATATACCTCAGGTGGCGCCCTCTAGAGTTTACAATAAAGTTGAAAGCAAATTCATATTTTTCATCTTCTAAAATATTGTGATAATAAATCCTATTATTAACAAATCTATTAATAAAAACTAAATTCAGATAGAATTTCACTCTGCTTCTTTATCATCTACTTTTGGACTAAAGTAAGGAGGTCGGGTGGTGGCCTAGCGTGTTAAAGCGTCGTTGAGCGCACAACCGACGTGAGGTGGGTTCGAATCCTGCCGGCAGTTGGTAGGTTCGTTAGTCCCCTGGGTGGGGACGAGGTCTTAAGTTGTCGCGCATAGGACCGTGGTTCGGAACCCACGTTAAGCTGTACCTCCGCCTGGCTGACATCACCCAGACGTAAAAGACAGGGCGCACAATAAGCCGAGCGGCTTCAGTGCATGGGTTATCCCGGCCCTATTCTAAGGTCTAAAGTATGTTGGGTTAGATCGTCATATTTATGCCTCAGAAATGTATGGTGGTTTTTAAAACTTCGTCAAAAGAGCCTGCAGTTTTTAAGGTTGGAAAAAGTAATTCCAATATAAATAAAGGAGTCTGTACTGTTTATTTTTAAAACTAATATATTTTGACTTCTTTACTATGACATAAATTAGCTATTAAACAGCTACAAGGCACTTAAATTTGGGGCAGTAATTCATTTAAACCTGTTTCGTTGTCAAAAGTATAGTGGTATCATTAAACTTTTCTGTAGTTCATAAACTCAAGTGGCCTAAGAAATATTGCAGGTTCCCACCACATAGGTACCACTTGATTATGTTGTCTGCTTATTATTTACACAATTTTAAAATATTTTTTGCATAGAAATAAGATTAGGGCAAAAAATGTAAAGGTATTATATTTTATACCAGTAGTACATATTTTCAATACGTTTGTAACCTCCATGCATTAATCCTCTAGGTCAGGGCTTCACAAACTGTGCGTCGCGACGCCCTGGGGCGTCACAGTGTCCTTTCAGGGGCGTCGTGTGTTAATGGGACAAATTAAAGGCATTTTAGAAGAAAAATCGATAGAAATAAAATATTGTTTTCCATGTATAATATAAAAGAAAAGGAACAAGGTTTTTTATTGGTCTTCAACTTTTAGGATGAATAAAACAAACATAATATCAAGTTATAATGATTGTCCATAAGATACAGCGGGAGGGGCATAAGGTAGAACTGAAATTTTTTAGCTGAAGACCTTTTTTGGTCTTTAATTTTTTTAAGGATAATTTCCATTCGAGGTACGGAGCTTTTTGATTGTCTGGAGATCAGGTTAGACGTAAGGGCGTCATGAGAATATTGCAAGAGTCCAAAGGCGTCAGAGCACCAATAGGTTTGGGAACCTGTGCTCTAGGTAGAAGGCGTTGCTAGACAATGTACAGTGCATCCAATCTAACTTCTCCAGATTTTTAATAGTAGGGAGAGATAGGGGATTGAGCGCCCTCCGCCCCCGGGGAGCTTATTATCTCAAGATCTATGACGTCAGCAATTATTTAGGAATCTTACGCAACTCCATATTTAAGGCGTGGCCACGGCCTGTCAAATGCCAAATGTCACTTATCACCTGTCAAATGTGAAATGCCAAATGTCACCTGTCAAATTCCAAATGTCACTTATCAAATGCCACTTGTCAATATTTGCTGACGTCATTACGTACGGTCCTAGACCTAACCCGACAACACCGGGGAGAGGCGGGGGCGGCGCGGGGGAAGGGTAAACATTGAAATATTTCTTTAAAAATCCATAGGATCTTGGACATGCCATTTAAACACATGTAAATTTTGTAGTCAAACATGGACAAAGAAGTTACCTATGGACAATTAAGTATATATTGGACAAAATCTCATAGCGTTTATATGGGAATTTTGTTAAAGATAATGGACTAAGTCTGATATGGACAGGGAAATTTCGGCAACAAAACAATATATTTATTTTAACGTACATTATTTATTCTACTAATTCTTAAATTACAAGAGACTAATAAGTTTTACAATTAATTCTCTTTGTAATTCAGCTTTTTATTTAGTCCTAACTCTAACAGTTGTTTAATTAATCGGTGCTTTTCAATTTGTTTTTCTTTGTACATTTTCCTGATGGATATATCAGTAGTATTGTTGTTTAAAAAAATGTTTTTCTGAAAATACAGGGCTGTATTTTCAAAATACGGCACCGTTTTTTAAAATACGGCACCGTTTTTAAAATACGGCACCGTTTTTAAAATACGGCACCGTTTTTTAAAATACGGCACCGTATGGGTAAATAATAAAACACATTGTATATATTATTTTTATTTAAACCACATTGTACATTGACTCTTAGCAATTTTATATACAAGTTTAGATAGTAATACACTACAAGCTACAGCAATAAAAATAATTAAACTATAGGATCTTGGACATGCCATTTAAACACATGTAAATTTTGTAGTCAAACATGGACAAAGAAGTTACCTATGGACAATTAAGTATATATTGGACAAAATCTCATAGCGTTTATATGGGAATTTTGTTAAAGATAATGGACTAAGTCTGATATGGACAGGGAAAATTTCGGCAACAAAACAATATAATTATTTTAACGTACATTATTTATTCTACTAATTCTTAAATTACAAGAGACTAATAAGTTTTACAATTGATTCTCTTTGTAATTCAGCTTTTTATTTAGTCCTAACTCTAACAGTTGTTTAATTATTCGGTGCTTTTCAATTTGTTTTTCTTTGTACATTTTCCTGATGGATATATCAGTAGTATTGTTGTTTAAAAAAAATGTTTTTCTGAAAATACAGGGCTGTATTTTCAAAATACGGCATCGTTTTTTAAAATACGGCACCGTTTTAAAATACGGCACCGTTTTTTAAAATACGGTGCCGTATTTTAAAAACGGTGCCGTATTTTGAAAATACAGCCCTGTATTTTCAGAAAAACATTTTTTTAAACAACAATACTACTGATATATCCATCAGGAAAATGTACAAAGAAAAACAAATTGAAAAGCACCGAATAATTAAACAACTGTTAGAGTTAGGACTAAATAAAAAGCTGAATTACAAAGAGAATCAATTGTAAAACTTATTAGTCTCTTGTAATTTAAGAATTAGTAGAATAAATAATGTACGTTAAAATAAATATATTGTTTTGTTGCCGAAATTTTCCCTGTCAATATCAGACTTAGTCCATTATCTTTAACAAAATTCCCATATAAACGCTATGAGATTTTGTCCAATATATACTTTATTGTCCATAGGTAACTTCTTTGTCCATGTTTGACTACAAAATTTACATGTGTTTAAATGGCATGTCCAAGATCCTATATATTCAAAGTATTCAACAATTTGTTATTTTGTAAAAACAACAACATTAATTTTATTTGTATGTGCATTTTATATATATATGCATTTTCTAAAAATAAGGAAACCGAAACAAATATTATTATGTCGCAAAAAATTTTTAAAAACGGAAGCCGATACAGGATCGCACCCACGCGACGCCGCGACGCTCGAGGTTCCTAAATTTTTCACTCAAGTTGGCGCTACGTCAGGATGCCGACGTCAAATACGTCAAATTTCTACGTCAAACATTCTACGTCAGACTCCTACGTCATCCTAAACGACAAAATTCCTACGTCAGACTCCTACGTCAGAGGGCTGACGTCATGCTGCCCAAGTGCTTCGTGACGTCATGCTGCTATACTGCCCCATCTCACTACTTTTAATGCCTATAACTTTTTTATTTCTTAATTTAAAAAAATGACCAAAAAACCATATTGTACAGTGAATTATTAAGTTTTTGTTCTGGTATAAAGATTACACAAAACAATTTTATTAACAGAATATATTGACATAACTTAACTTTTGTTAAATGGGACACCCTGTATATTATGCCACAATTAAAAAGGTCTTTTAAAGAGCTTTACAAAAATACTATATTCAATATATCTATCTTTAATAGTTTTGTAAATATGACCATTTAAATCTGAAAAAATTACATGTAATTTCTATTACATCTAAAGTCTAAGCTTAGTTCTTAGTAGGTAGAGTGGAAATTAAATAAAATATTTTTCAGATTTAAATGGTCATATTTCGAAACTATTAAAGATAAATGTATAACATGTGATATTTTTGTAAAGCTCTTTAAAAGACCTTTTAATGGTGGTATAATATACAGGGTGTCTCATTAAAAAAAGTAATTTATGTTAACATATTCTGATAGTAGAATTGTTTTGTGTAATCTTTATAACAGAAAAAAACTTGGTAATTTACTGTACACTGGTTTTGGATCATTTTTAAGTTAAGAAATAAAAAAGTTATAGGCATATAAAAATGTGGATAACTTAGATTGGACGCACTGTACTTTTCCGGCCATGGCGGGGAATTTTTTTCCAGATCATCACCTTTCCTATCTTTTTAATATTCGCTGATGTCGATTGTTGAAGTCAATCAACATACATGACAATGTGATATAATGGTATCGTATTATACCGGGATTAAATATTTATTATATTTATATTTATTAAACTAAAAAAATGGATTTTATACTACCTAAAACAAAATTACAGAATTATTTTAATCAGAGAAAAATAGTATGTGCAACTCGTAGGAAAAGCCTATTTTCAGACTTTTGGTGGTTACTGCAAACTTCACCATCGTTTGAAAATATATCGCTTTTTTCCCTATTACACAATACATATACTATACCCTGTTTCGTTGCAAGAGAGAGTAATAAATCATTTAATTTTATGGCAATTCGCTTTCTGTGTTAGTCCGAGTATAAATATTTTTCTTCAATTCTACCTGTAATGTACTGATAAAGCATTATAATTTTAGGCCGGCAGGCTCCGTTCTAATATTCATCAACCTCTTGGGTTAAATACAAAAGAATAACAGATGTTTACCTGTATTTACGTGGGAATAATGTGATAAAAACCTTGACAGTGGCGGTGCGCTGGAGTTTATTTTTGGGAACTTACCCTTTTTAAACAGTTTAGGTAAAATGAAAATCTTGTTTCTTTTATATGTGTAAAAATTATTTTAAAATTTATAGTATATCAATATTGTACAGTTGGTATAATTATAGTTAATAATAACCATTTTAATAATACACATGAAAAATGCATAGTCAAAAAATAATTATTTAAAATATAATCTATACCTAATTAAACATGCTACATAATCTACATCTAGTTATTCACATTCTTCCATATCTGACATACTATCACTACTTGAGTCATATATGAGTCTACTTGTATAATAATTAGAGGTTCAACAGTTGTAACTACTATTATATCCAAAGACCACATTTTATTTTCTACTTCTAATACATGTTCGACACATTTTTTCCAGTTTTCTGGGGAAGCATTAGATATGGCAATTTTAAATAGTTGTTTTTATATCTACTAGTTTAAACGTAGTATTATTTCTGGCTACTTCACCTTTTACTTGTGCCTATCGCTTTTTGGTGGAATTATACCTCCCTCTTTTTCTTGTTTAAAAATTCTGTAAATTGTCGCTTTTTTCACCCCAGTCATCAACGCACATTTTTGAACACAATCGTCCACACTTAAATTAGAGTTTTGATCATTTCTAATACAGGGTGCGGCAGAATGGACTCCCACATTTCATCAGGCTAGAACGTCGGTAATGGGAGTTGGACATTGGTGGGGATGGTCACATTCGCTTGGGCGATTGATAAGGTTTGTTACTAGGTGCTATGTCTTGGTCTGATGACCAACGTGGATTTGTTATTGAGCTATTATTCAAAAATGACGAATGTGTCACCGCGTCGAAAAGAGTATTTTGTACGCGCTTCCTGCCTCCAAATGCCTCTGTTCCAGACCGGAAAACAATTTTTAAATGGGTTGCTAACTTAAGGGTTCTTTACTTTTCTAAATCAAGACAACGATCCGAGATGAAACTACTGCTATTCCTCAAGACATGGTGATAAAAGCGATGCGGAACTTCTAGGAACGCCTTCGCATGTGTGTCGCTGCTAACGGCCGTCACTTACACGATATAATTTTGAAAACATAGTTAAAAAAAATCTTAAAGTGTGTTTTTTGAAAATAATAAAAGTTTAGCTTCATATTTTATAGTAGACTTTTTATTTGCTACCCAAATGTGGGAGTCCATTCTGCCGCACCCTGTATAATCGAATACGTTTTTAACAATCTGCTCTTCAGTTAAATGACCGAGACATGCGCGTTTCTGCGGAGAAGCCATTTTTACAATACTGTAATACTTTGAACAATACTCTAACAATTTATAACCACTCAGTTGCACATACGGAAAGATACTAAAATATATATAAAATTTATAATCCTTATTTAACGCAATTCGGTGTATTTCTACCTGTTCTTTGCACAGAGACTGGTGCGCCTATGGTTTACAACCTTCTAACCGTCCCGAGACATTTTTATTACTATCTCTTGCAAAAAAATAGACTATAACCTACTATTTTTTAAAATCCAGGGTTTTTGGCTTTTTCCAGAATATACATATTTATTTTATTAATTATAAGAAACATGCTTTTTATACAGCACTAAAAGGCATTTAACCTTTTTTTTTTAAATCTTAGAGTGGATTATGAAATTGAATATCTGTTAAATCTTAAAAATTATTCTTAAAACTTACTTTATAATATGGGGAACCAGGTCTGTGTGTTTTAAAAAATACATTTACTTTTTATTTACTGCGAAAGATTGTATTACATTTATTTAAAACATGTCATGATACAAATGTTTCTCCTAAAACTCAAACACTATATACACAAAATTTGTACTTAACTTGTCTTAAATACATAAAAATAAATTACCAAAAGTATAAAAAAATCACTTAAAAACACTATTTTAATTTCTACAGTACGGGTGGCGAGAACCTGATATTTGTAATTGTTAATTCGCAAGGTATAAATACGGTAGATGCTCTAAGAATATTCTAGTATTTTCCACAATGCCACTACCCGCACTTCTAGCCGGCGGGAGCTCCCTTTTCCCTCAGGACCCATATTATTTGTATTTATCACGTATAATATGTACTCCCTTTCAGACGCGTTAACCGAGTATAAACACAAAGTCTCTAAGAATGGTTTCAGTCATTCTTCATAAATAAAATTTTTGCGCTTGCGCAAATTAAAGTTTTCATCAAGTTTGACAAAATACGTCATCACCTCACCAGCTCCTTTGACTTTTGTAACACCTCTAGCTTCACATTCATATCCTAACCTTTCTATTTGTTGAGCAGTCGATGCCAAAACATGAATTTTCCCTAAAAATTAAAGGTATTTAGTTTATTAGTACAGTTGGATAAGCATGAGAGTGCTTCAGTATTCATATTGTAAAAATTCACATGAATTCAAATCTGGGTATCTGGATGGCCATTTGATAACAAGAATAATGTAGATGACGTTTTTATATTTATAGGTATTTTGTATGTTTCTACGTACCTGGACAACCAGTACTATCCATTCTAGAAGCCATATTGACAGCGTCGTCCCATATGTCATAAAGCGGCTTTTTGGAGCCTACCACACCAGCTACTATAGGCCCGTGACTAATACCTATAAAAATAGATATACAGGGTTTAAACTAAGTACAATGTCATACTTATTTAGAAACAATAAAGTGATACAAATCTAAAATAATGTAAAACTTACCAATTCTTAACTGTATGTCGTGCATAAGCCCATTTTGCTTTTTGAATTCCTTAAACATGTTTGAAGCAAAATAGAGAAGTACGTACAACGAATTATAGGTGGGGTGAGTCTCTATTTCGTGGGTGGCGTAATCATTTTCGCCGGGTGTCGTAAGTCCACACGCCGCCATGTAAGTCCACTTTGCAATTTTTATCTTTTCAACTTTGCTAAACTCTTTACGATTAATGAGCTGAAAATATTTATTTTTTTAAATTAAATTTTTTGCTATTTTTATTGTAATTTTTTTTTGCTTAATGAGTTATGATTGATGTGGAACGAAATCATTTATCAACGACGTATTATTGCTTAAAAATTGTAGTTTTTTTGAAATCGTGAAGTTTTATATAGTCTATATAATAAACTTGTTTTTAAATTCACAGATGTTCAAAGTTGTTTTGTCAAACTATTTTTTACAATGCAAAAATCGAGTATACAGGGTATCCTTTAATTAAAGGTACATAGAGAAACCACAGATTTCTTATGCCAAATTATTAAAATTGAACCAAACCTATATCCAAAAGTTGATAATAAGGAAGATGCAGGGTGTTAAATTAAAAATAAAGTTTATATACGTTTTAAGTATTATAATGAAAGTTGGTACCTAGAGTCTTCTCAAAAATGAACTATTCAATTTTGGTATTAATTTTTATGTTTAGACTAGATGGCGCTACCTACACTACTCTAAATTTCTCTAATACTACCCAACATTTTTGTGCTACCCTTTATGTACCATCTTAGTAAATCAGTAAAGTATCCTATTCTTTTTATCCAAAAAATATATTCCTTGTAAGAATCGCTCTGAGCAACCGTTTTCGAGATATTTGCGTTAAAAATGTTTATTTCATTTGCATATGGTATGGCAGTTGTAATTATAGCTAATACGCTGTAATCAATGGTATTTTCCAAATGGTTTACGAGGTGCACATTTTTTACGTATAAAGCATAGGAGATCCTGGTTTACTTAGATGATTCGTTCAGTCGAAAGAAGAGAGAACAAATCACGAACAACTCAACAGATAACAACTCAAAATTTTATGTTGTGTTTAATTATCTTTTTTTTTTTTTTGAATAAATATAATTTTTCTAAAAAAAATACTTAAATGAATTTAAGATATCAAAGCTTTAATAGGGAAAGTTTTAATAATTTTTTACAAAAAATATACAGATTTTTAGGTAAAAATAAATAATAAAACGAAAAACTTTAATTTTTAGTTGTAATCCTCTTCTTCCAAATGAACGAATTATATACCGAGTAGCAAGAAAGATGATAAGTTTTAGAGAAATTAATAGTTGTGTAGGTAGCGTCCTCTATTTTACACATAAAAATAAATAACAATTATAAATAGTTTATGTCAAAAAATTCCTAGATATCGAGTTTACTTTTAAGATTCAAAACGTATCAAAAATTATTGAAATAAATAACACACCCTGTATCTACATTATTATTAACTTTTTGATATAGGGTATGTTTGGTTAAATCGTAATATACTGGCATAAGGAATCTGTGTTTTCTCTGTGTAAAATTATTTAACGGACACCCTATAGTACAATGACGAAAATGATAATCTGTTGAAAATGTAAAACAATAAGGAGGGCTTTACAGTCTAAACCTTTAAGGGGGGCTAAGGTCAAATCGTACAAAAAAGCCATGTTTTCGTGATTTTTTTTCTGACGACACAGTTAAAATTTATTTACTCAACCAATGGTACATTAAAGTATGACATTCGAAGAATGTTTCATCAAATTTTTACAAAAAAATATTAAAAAATACGGCAATGGCAGCAATTGTTCGGACGTGTCTCGAAAAAAGTTGAATTGTGGTGCCCTCATAACTTGGTGCTGGATCATCCGAAATCAAAAATCAAAGTTCATTCGTTAGATAATAGTTTTCCCCAGGTAACGCTGTCGAGTTTTTTTGTTTCCAAATTTTTTCACTTTTTAGAACACTTTGAAGTGAAAAACACAATTTTGTGGGAAAAAATCGGCTAATTTGTTATTGCAAAATCAAAATTATGAAAAAAAAACTCGACAGCGTTACCTCGTAAATGATGTACAGAAATAGTGTTTAAAATTTCAAAATGATCGGTGCAGTAGTTTTGGAGTTATCAGGGGCACCGACTTTGAAAACGTGAGTTGTGAATTGAATACCTTACCCACCCTTAAACCAATGCGCTTGAAAAAAACTCGACAGCGTTACCTCGTAAATGATGTACAGAAATAGTGTTTAAAATTTCAAAAGGATCGGTGCAGTAGTTTTGGAGTTATCAGGGGCACCGACTTTGAAAACGTGAGTTGAAATTAAATACCTTAGCCCCCCTTAATAAAAGAAAGCATTTTAAATTTGTAGTACTTACTGTATCTATGCTAGTTATGTATTCGTTCATAAGCGTTAAAAAGGCGTTTTCATCTTCAGTGTAAGCTTCATCAAAGATAATCGAGGCGAACATGACAGCTGCATGGTGGTGTGTTTCATAATAGAGATCATTCATTTCTTTATTAACATCTAGGTAAATTTTTGCTAAAAAGAGAAAAAGATTAGGAAAAATAAAAACGTAAACAAATCGATTCCAGATTGGTGAAATTTGAGGTTATGTATATTGTTTATAACTTTCCATTTTGCAACACGGGAATACAGTTAACTGTTTTATGACCACTGGTTTCGTGCCTTAGAGCTTATTTGTTACCAACTTTGTTTCTTCTTCACATCAACGGCTTCTCTCTTCCACAACCACTTTTAAAACCTTTTAGGGGTTCCTTTTGACAAGTCTACCACGAAATTTGATAATATTTTTTGTATAAGCTAGAGGGAGCTACCTACACTACTTTAAATTTCTATAACAATTTACAACTTTTTTGTGCCACTCTGTATGTACTTTCTAAGTAAACATAGAAACTCTCTATGCTTTTTACACAAAAATGGTATACTTTATAATAATGGCTCTGAGCAACCGTTTTCGAGATATTTGCCAAAAAGTCCGACATTAAACCATTCGTATATGATGTGGTAGTTGTAGTTTCGGTTGTACTTAATAATTTTAAGGCAAATATTTCAGAAACTGTTGATTATTGCGATTCTTACAAAGTACACCTTGTTTGTGTACAAAGTATAGGATACTAAATTGGTATACTTAGATGGTACATACAGGGTAGCACAAAAGCTTGCTACTTTCTAGAGAAATTCCAAGTAGTGTAGGTATCGCCCTTCTGCTTCCACAAAAAAGTTACCTAATACTTTATCTTAAAACCTAATGTTAAAAACTCTTAGATACCGTGTTTTATTACAATATTTAAAATGTATACTCATCGAAATAAATTAAAATATATTTTTTCATTTTGATGCCCTATATTTTTGTTATTACCAACTTTTGGATATAAGTCTTT
Organism: Listronotus bonariensis; assembly: GCA_014170235.1. Taxonomy (NCBI): domain Eukaryota; kingdom Metazoa; phylum Arthropoda; class Insecta; order Coleoptera; family Curculionidae; genus Listronotus; species Listronotus bonariensis. The sequence goes on along the minus strand of JACEGR010011968.1, from coordinate 245 downwards.
GGTTAGATCTTAATAATTTGGCATAAGGAATCTATGATTTCTCGGTAAATTATTAATTACCGGGCACCCTGTATATTACAGTTATATGAAATAGCACCATATCGGTATTGCTGCTTGTTTACATTCGATTCTAAATCTAAAATAAGCTCCAACGCTTCTTCGACAGGGTATTTTAGGTTTCTTTGTCTAGGAAGCTTAGCATTTTATTATTTTTGCTAGCTGTGTTTGTCTTGCAATTCGTGCGT
>JACEGR010011967.1:0-13081 GCA_014170235.1 Listronotus bonariensis | reverse complement strand
TATTTTTTAATTTAAAATTTAATTCCACGATGTTATTTATAAAATTGGAGAAAAAAACAGATGAGTGAAAACTATGAGTTTTTCCAATGTTAAACATTAAACTAATAAAATTTAATTAAAAAAGATTTAAGAAAGAAGCAAAAAAATCTTACCAATCAAATCAAAATCGGGACTTTCGGAACTAGTATTTTTGTATTACTATAAATTCTTAAACCGAAATAGTTCTGCAGCTTTAAAAACACGGCACGACTATTTTGATGCCTGCAAAGAGTTAAAAGGTGATAGACAAATGGAGGTACCTCTTGTGGAGTTAATTTTTCTATATAGGATGCCAACTTATTAACTACCTTTAGATGTTCTTCTTTAGTAAGCGGCATATCGCTAAAAAATTTAGTGTAAGTTATCTAAAATAATATTTAATAAAATATTTACTAAGAAATTTAAAATTACTAAAGGGTTTACCAATAAGAATAGCAACAATACTTAGAATTATGTCACCAAACATTTATAGTTCTGTGCATTAGTGGCTGGCAAGTCATTATGGAGAGATACACAATTCAACATTGGGTAAAAATGTTTAAAATTTATTATCAGAATGCATGTTCCGTTATTATCGGCTAGTTATTTCTAGTAATGAAAAATGTGAACTGGCCGCTAAGATCATGCGATCTCTCACCCATGGAATATTTTCTGTGGGCTGCCTTTAAATTGAGCCACAAGAAGCCATTCAACTGATCAAAGTAGGGGAGGGTATATAAACAATATTATTTTCAAAACTTAATGCCATAAATTTCTTTTTTAATAAAATAAAAATTACTCACATTTTACTTGTAGTAATTACTTTGTGTCCTTTTTAAAGATTTGACGCTCTTACTGGTAAACCCTTCAGAAATTAGTTTATACAGGGTGGCCCATTACATTTGACACAGTATGTAGCTGGATGAAAAAAAGTAATTTGGAGGTTGGATAATACCACAGTATAAAATTATTTTATACTTTTTTACCAAGTGTCAAATTTTATTGGTTTTTATGATATTAGATTTTTTTTAATGCAGGGTTACATTTAAAATTATATTATTTTAACACTATTAACTCTTGGGACTTTAAAATTTGTTACTAGATTTAAAAAAGTCCGCCTACGTATGATAGGTCATATCGAGAACAAATATTGTACAGGGTGCTCAAAAAATACACACAACATGATGACAAATAAAATATCCTTTTAAAAGGAGTATTGGTTGCCTATACTTTTGTATGTTTTTAGTTAATTCAATTTTTACATATTTATACTCCAAATGTCTAGTAGGCTGTGAGCTGTGATACAGCTATGCCTGTTTACTAACCCATTCTTATGGAATGTAGATTTATAAAGCAATGGAAAAATTCCCTTCTTGGTGTATTATACAAAGTATTTTACTCTCTTTAAAGACAGTTAAAAGGAAAAGCAGGATATTTGCCAATTTTTTTAGAATCCACAAACAAAATTTAATTCATCATAATGCCACTTTGAATAATACTTTTAGCAGCTGAATCTGGTAATAATAAAACTTGTGTTTTTAAACAATCCTACTAGAGCCTTTAATGAGGTATGATGACATTCTGTGACCTAAAACTCGTTTTTTTCCATTACCCATGATCAATATTTGCAGATGATACTACAATTTTGTGGCATAATAAAAATGTAAATGATTTGAACAAAAATATCGAAAAAGATATTTTAATAATTAAACAATGGTGTGAGTGATTCAAATTTACTTTCTTTTAACAAAAATAAAACAAATATATTGACATTAAGGTGTATATAATATCACTTTAAATAATGAAATTATTAATAATCCTTCATTTACTAAATTTCTTGGTATTTATGTAAATAAAAAGCTTAATTTTTCAGAACATATTGAAAATGTATGTAAAAAAATTAGCTCAGGTTTTTATGCTCTTAGAATTTTTCTACTGAACTTGATTTTCCACTACTGAAAACTAGTTATTTAACATTAATTGAATCCATAATAAGATATGGTATTTGTTTCTGGGGAAACTCAAGTCAAAATCTGTTAAGCTAAGTTTTTATTTTGCAAAAAAGAGCTATAAGAACTATTTGCAAAATCAAATATAGGATATCTTGCAAACCTTTATTTATTAAACATAAGATATTGACACTGACATCTAGTTTTATATTGAAAACTGTTTGTTTAATATATAAAAAATATTGGTGTAATTATAATGAAAACTCTTTTTATAATTTTGGAAATAACTCCTGCATTGATCTACTTATACCACACATTCAAATATGATTAAAAAATTTATAATTTTGAATCAAAAAGATATTTAATCATTTACCAAATTCTATAAAAAATATTAAAAACAAAAGAAATTTAAAAAATATGTTAATACAATTTTACTTAAAAGGGCGTATTACAATTTAAATGAATTTTTCGAGGATACATTTCCATAAAAGGTATTTCTTTTTACTATTATATATTTGTATGTGTATCTATCCATGTTGTATATGTATATACAATTTATTGTTTTGCTTTGTCTACAAAGATATCTAAATATTTTTCATGACAATAAAGCTTGTTATTATTATTACTTTGTCTAAATTAAAGTAGTTTTTGGGGTAATCGAATGGATCTTGTTATTGTGGAGACATGGTTTTTATTTAAAATCACTGAAATTTTGTTTCACACTGATAAAAATACTAGTAATCAATGCATGGTCGATGTTATTTCCTTAAGGAAAATATTAATGGCTGCTATATCACAGCCAACTTGAATTTAAATAAAAATTTGGATTAAAAATTTGTAATAGCATTTGTCTTTAAAAAATACAAAAGATAGGTATGTGCAACCTATACACCGATGGAAAAGGTATTATACTTGGTACAATTATTAAACTTTAGTTATATTTTATGAAGAATCTATCACCGTCATTAAAAAGGGGTTTTATTTAAATAAATATAGCTTTGAAACGTCACATTTTTCTGGAACACCCTGTATAGTCGAAAATAATTTTATATTGTGACCCTATCCGATCCCTATATGTTCCCCAATTAACTTTTTTAAAAACCCTATGGTTATCCAGCTACAGACCATGTCGAATGTGGTGGACCACCCTATATTTTTTTTTACTATGACCTTATAGTATGGAAAACTACAAGTTAAAAAAGTACAGATATAAATTTAATAAAGTTGATGCCAGTACTGATCTCTAGGGTACCATTGCAATAGCTTGGTGAAAGCTAGAAGAGTAAACGTCTACAATAAATTATTTGTCCATTGGAAAAGAAAACTAAGTCAATTACAAAATTTGGGTGGAAGACTGTAAGAGGAAACACAGAAAAAAGTTTAAAGATGTTAACAAATATTTTTAGAAAACATACATACTATATATAAAACTTTACTTACATAAACATTGCAGTCAGTGATGTTATTATATTGGGAGACCAATTACTCATACATAAAGTATTTATAAAGTTCGTTTTAAATTCTTGACCAGAATATTCCAGATCGTTAAATTCAACTAGGTCTCTCTCTGATAATACCCGTAATGTGTCTGGTAGAAGATCTTTCCAACTAAAACTATAAAGAGTAAACCAAATGAGGTGATTACCATGAACAAATTTATTACATTGAAACAAATACAGGGTGTCCCACGAGCAGTGGCGGCGCCAGCTTTTTTCTTTAAGTTGGGCGATACTCGGCGGAAAAATATGGATGGTGGGCAGCAAACTGTGTATAATTAGGGGAGCAACTAGAAGGGCTATTGGCCCCCTCCCTCCAAAATTAATGAAAGTTTAAAATATATTATAGTTTTTTGACATACATCTGGGTGTCTCTAAAAGGTCCGGATAAAATGCTGCCATGAATTCCTGAGGCTATAATACAACGACTTAACCAAACTTACCTTAATCAGAAAGTGCATGATTTTGAGGAAACAGGGTTTTAAAGTTGCAATTAGGATTAGGTTTTTAATAAATAATTTTATTAATAAATGGGTTTGTTGTTAAGATATTCGTCTAGTGGGGATCTCGGGATGTGAAATATTAAAATCTGCTCTCATTTTATTTGTAAAATATGGAGGGCGAGGCCTGTGTTATCTAGCAGGCATTTAAAACAAAATAACGTTTCCGAGCCACTCTGTATTTAACTGTAAAATACAAATTCTTATTCTTTAACAAATTTTACTTAAAAAGGCATTACCTGGTGAAAGTTAATTTAAGCAGCTGTTTTTGAATTATCTGGATTTGCATTATATGTGGCCAGGTCTAAACTATACAGGGTGTTTAAGAATAAGATGCTAATCTTTAAAAGTGTGATTCCTTAAGTGATTTTAAGAAGAAAAGTTTAAATAAACTTATGTCCTTATGGCTTAACGTTTGAGATTAACCTGTGACATTTATGACATAATTTATTTAAAACTTTTTTGTAATATCCCCCAAAATTCACGGGCTTAAAGGTCAGCATCTTTTTTGAAATACTCTGTATAGCTAGCCCTACAGAATGTTTTTTTTTAATCCAGATATCTTAAAAACAGCTGCTCAAATTAACTTTTGCTAAGTATACATTTTTTAGGTAAAATTTGTTATAGAATAAAGAGTTTTATTCAAGAGTTAAATACAGTGTGGCTCAAAAAGCAATTTCGCTTCAAATGCATGCAAATTACGGCAGATTTTAATGTTTTAGTTTCCAGTACACACTTTTGCCAAACATTGTGTTAATCCACCATTTTAAAAATGTGATTTTATCATGGAACACCCAATATATTATTTATTTATTAGATTCTGCGTAAAATTTTAAACATATTTTATGTATAAAGTCCTATACCTAAGTCCCGCCGTTTTTGACTTATTTTTAATTTTATATCAAAAATGACGTTTGCAAGCCATTAAATATCGAACAATTTTCCTAAAAAAGCCTTAAAAAGAAATTGGAATTGACTTTCTTGTAGAAAAAGACCTTTTTTAGTAGAATGTATTAATAATTTAAAAACTATTAAATACAGGGTGGTCAAAAATAATCGTTAAAAATTAAATCGACAAAAACCTTAGAAGTATTTTTTAAAATAAAAACGCAGAATATAAAAATAAATGATATATTGGGTATTTCATTTAACATGAGGAAGTTGACATTACCTTCCGGTATATAACTGGAACTATTATTTATATTATACATTAATGACCCAACTACACTTAAGTAACCACTTAACAAATTATGTCAATGACAGAATCTATTATTTGGAAAGAATTTACCAAAAGGCATTGAAAATGCAAAGGAGACATTTTTGAGTACAAATGAATAGTTCTTTCTGAACCAGTTAGTTTGTGTTGTAATAAATTTAAAAATGAATGTAATTCTATTTTGTACAAAACAGTCTGAAATGTCACTATTAAATAATATTGACCTCGGAAATAATTTAACAACACCAGTAGCTAGTACCAAATTTCTGGAAATTCACATTGATGAGTGAGTGTGTTTTCAAAAGGATCTATTCTCGGGTGAGTTTTCAAATATGTAAGGGATCGTGAGATTGGAGCATCAAAACCATAGATAGTTGAATGAAATTGAACTGAGAATATCAACTAAATTTGGCCAAGAAGAACATATCTATAATTAATTTGTAAATAAAAGACAAGTCACTAATTCTTTTTTATTCTCCAAAGGAAGGTTGAGATGAGAGGACACTTCCTCGACCTCTATCCAGCCAGGCCAAATTTAGTTGATATATATATATATATATATATATATATATATATATATATATATATATATATATATATATATATATATATATTTATAAATGGTTCATTTTCAGTTAAGATGTAAAAACAGTGTTCATGATAAATATTCATACTTCCTTTAAGAATTTGATAAAAATTAAATTAGTATCTCTTAATAGAAGCGCTCAACTTTTTGGGCAGTCAATTTCAATTTTAAGTAGAGATAAATCCATGAGAATGGTTTATTCTGGTATGTATCAAAAATAAATATAAATGATGATTGTAATGATGTAACTAAACTGTATTATTACTTTTTAATAGACCATAAACGATAAATATTGTCCCTCAAATTTTGCGTCTCTTCCCCTGGTATCCTTAAAATCTAAAAAAATCTGTTTACGATCATGATTGCTGCGATATCAATCTTAATCACTATCTGCTCGATCCAAAACTAATAATTAACGTTCTCCCCATATTCACTGTAATTGATATACAGGGTGGTCCCTAAGTAAAGGGCCTAAAGAATCGCGACGTTAAAATATTGCGATTAAACCAAGCTTATCTTAGTACGAAAATCGCTGTTACATTTTTTTGATAAGTTTTGAATATTGTAATAAAACTTGGTATTCAAAGGTTTTCTAACATGAACTATTCTTATCTGATGTTAATTTTTTGGGGGTTAACTAAAGGACGTTACCTACACTACTTTGAATTTCTTTAAAACGTCGCAATTCTTTTGTGCTTCCTTGTATGTACAATCCCAATAAAATATATATTAAACTCTTCAATGCTTTTTCACAAAAAAGGTGTACTTTGTAAGAATCATTCTGAGCAACCATTTTTAAATATTCGCCAGTATGTTATTTAATTCAACCAAAAATGCCTTTAAAAATAGAGTATTAACCAACACTACAACTATCCATATAATTTCTGGTTGCACCCACATAAATGCCAATATCTTGGAAAAGGTGGCTTAGAGCCATTTACTGGTTAACTTAAAAGGTACATACAGAGTAGCACAAAAAAATTGGGACGTTTTGGAAAAATTTAAAGTAGTGTAGGTAGCGTCTTCTAGTAAATAACTAAAAATTAACATCAGATGTGAATAGCTCATGTTAGAAAACCCCTAGATACTGAGTGTTATTGCAATATTTAAAATAAATTAAATATTATCGAAATAATTTGAAAATATTTTTCATTCAATTCAGTTAATATCAACTTTTGTTCTGAGGTAATCACTTTTGTACTGAGGTAAATGGCAATATTTTAATGTCTCAATTCTTCAGTTCAATTTTGGCCCATTGCTTAGGGACCACCCTGTATAGTCATACTTCATTTTATTTACTAACATTAAATATTTTTTGAGATATTATCTATTTTCCCATAAAAAGTCTCTCCCCTAGGGCATAATTTTTAAAAATCTTTAACAGAAGTATAAATAGTTATTTTAATGAACTTAAACACTTTTAATTGTTCATATCTATAAGACAGTCGATCAATTTTTTATTATTTTTTGTTTTTAAAGAGGCCTGGGGAGGGTTTGGTTTATGTTAAACAATTTTTGTTATTTGGGGTGAAATATAATAATTAAAAAAAACATGGGAAAATGCATGTATATTTTATAATTGATTTATGAGAATTTTATATTGAGTTAGGAAATAATTTATCTTATCCTTGCCTTGTGAGATTTTTTTATAAAAGTCTCTCCCTTGGCTTTTTCTAAAATGATAAAAAAAATGAAAAATTGACTGGTCGCCTACATTTGCAAAGTTTAAAAATTTTAAACATAAAAATTATAACATTAATGGTGAGTTTATGAAAAAATTTAGCATTTATCATTTAACATTTTACATTTAACATTTAAGATTTAGCATTTAGTAATTTAGACACTGTTCATAAAAAATTTAAAATTAGATGTTTGGTCATGCGCATTGTAATGATATTTGACTTTTGACAGAAGACAGCTGCTTGCTTGTCAGTAATAACATTGATCCCATTACAAAAACTTTATTAATTTCAGAATTCGGCGAGTCCATCTTTAACTTAGCGCAGATCAAAACAATAATAAAACCAAAATATATCAAATTATGACATTACAGAAAACATTGCGACATTTGACAGGTTTTGACATGCGCAGTCGAATTTTCATTTAGCATTTAATTTAAGAAGATAAAAGTTGGCCAACTCTTAAACGATAAATGTTAAATCCTAAATGTTAAATGAGTTTTATGAATGTCTACATGAATCGCCATAAGCCGAACTTTTGTTAAATACTAAATGCTAAATGTTAAATGTTAAATTAAATGCTAAATTTTTTTATAAACCCACCATAGAGCCAAAAACCAAGTTTGTTTACCATAATATTGTTTTATGTGAAAATAAAAATATAAAAACAAAAATTAATAATACACGTTATTTAGTGGAATAAATTTTGTAAAAAGTACTTTTTTCCTTTCTTTAGTTATTATTTTCTGAATAACGTATAAATCTGTTGCCATATTGTTTTTTGTAATTTTGTATGTAGCAAATTTTTATTGTTGCTTTTGGTGTAAATACAGCCATTCATCCTTACATTTGCACTTACTGCTATTTATGTTAAAAATATGAAGAAATTTCAATTATGCCCAAATTTTTAATTGGTATAAATTATTTTTGTTAGAAGATATGGCTTTTAAATTTAACAGACATAAAAAAAAACTTATGGTCCATTGCCTTAAAGGTAAAAGTCAGTTTTGAAAGAAATTGCAGATATGCCCTTTTTAATTAACACAGCAGACCTAGCACATATAAGTTGCCAAAACCATACCTTACATTGGGCCTTGTTTTGTTTGACTGTATATTCTCAAGACAAAAATTACACAACAAAACTAAATGTTCAGTTTTAATTTTTATTAATTCTATGCATATCCTTTGGCAACATGACTGGTGAAAAGACAAGACCTCCCGTTGTTCTAATTCCTTTAAAAAACTTAAAATAACTTTAAATCGTATTGAATGGCATTTTGGCGAGTCTTGAAACGACATTAGTAGATAATTCCACAAACTTTCAAAATTTCTCCTGTTAAGCCGACTTTTTATTAACTCTACAAGCACATCCTGATCTGTTTCAAATATTAATTTTTGGAGATTATCAGTTTCATTATTTCGTCCATATTCAAGTATTTTCTTTTCCAAATTATCCATTTAAAACATTGATATTATTCCAAATTCCAACCGCCAAAACAACTTGCTCAAAACATAAACATAAGGGAGTGATTCCTGCACGGTCCGACCGTGTTAAGTTATTTTGTACCTGCACGGTCTGATTTCGTTGGTCCGATTTAGTTAGATATTTATTTGTGTTTGTTTAAAGGTTTTACTCGACGGAACCTAACCCAAAAAATTATTTTTGAATTTGGACGCGTTTCAGGCGGATTCTTAACCGCTGTCCGCTGTCTCGAGACGTACCGTATCGAGTCGCTACAGAATGGTGATTCTTAACTTATTTTAAACTCGATTCCGAGTCGATATCTTCCGAGTTCCATAACTAGGCCCTGTCCTTATTAAATAAGTTTTTATCCTATTAATTATTTACGTAAAAACAGATGAGAAAATAAGGCCGATAGGTTTCGAAAGGAATATCGAGAACTCGATACCGACTGAGTCGTCACCTATCGAGAAGTTAAGAATCTGGGCCCAAAACCCAATGATCTGAAAAATAAATATGGATGAATGCAGTGAAAATCACAATAACCCCTACGTGGGCACTGCGCAGTACACTTGTGGGCATGCGCAATAAACATTTACTGACTAGCCGAAAACAAACAAAAGGACCGGGTTTAACATTTTGTATATGATTCATTTATAAAGAAAATATACCAAGTAATTATGGGGTATACATATTTAAATATTTTATTTTAAGTCTGTATTCGTCTTTCATAGCAGTCCCTAAAAGTAAACCGGTTTTATATTGGGGACTATTTTTTGTTGTATATTTTTTTATTTTTCGTTCGTATCGCCGATTTTATTAAGATTTAGCAAACGAGAGTGCTTAGAAGCACTGATCTCAATTTAAATTCCATTTTATTGCTAAAACACCTTCTTTTTGATTCATGAGGACTCACTTTTACTTAACCTCAAACCTGCACGCTATTTTATGTATTATTATCTTCCTTCTTAACACTACCTTGACACAACAAAACTGAATAGTTGGTATTTTATTATAAAAGCAATTAGATTTGGTGTAGCTTGTTTGAGGAATAAATCTCAATTCATAAACTGATATTTCGTTCCCGTTGGCGTAGCAGTTGTCGTTCAGTTAAGTTTGGCGTGTAATGCCATTGAAATTGTTTATTTTTGGGGTTAGGGCCAAACTCACCTTATATTTGTAATTGAAACCACAAAAAAAAGCGAATCACAAATATTAAAATTGGTAATGTACCCAGTAAGTAATTATTGATTTCATTTGCCTACAAATGCCAACTTGAAATAAACTTGATAATGTTATAATCTTAAACTAGGCTTAAAGCGCAATGGAATCGCTTGGACTATTTAATTTTATTCAAAAGATTCCACTGAAAGATACCTATGTTCCTTTTTTAACATAGGAGCAATAAGCAATCTACAAGATATTATATGGTATAAATCGTCCTCAATATCACGAAGCGGCATATCTGTATGTTTAAATTTCACGAGGGTGCTTTTTAGTTATTTTTTGTACTACTCTTTTTTAGTAAAATGAAATAGGCTTAGTATTATATTTCTATAACTTTTAAAGATATCAAAATCTAACATATTAATATTGTAATATTAAGAAGCAACTTTTTTAAAGCAATTACATCAGCTCTAGTCAATTTCCTACTTTTTGAGATACGCCACATCGTGATATTGCCGACGAAATTGCTTATGGCTACGTGTTATAACTTGAAAATATGTCAAATTATTTTAATTAAACTGCCATATTTTATTTTGTGTGATTATAAATGCATCAGTCCAATGCTAATACAGGGTGTCCGACTATATTTTAACCCATTTTCACCGCGAATAATTTTAGAAGAAATAATATTATCAAAATGCGGTTTTCGCGAAAAGCCTTAGATTTTTTTAAAGTTTCTTTTTATATCCTTGCCATTTGGTTGTGACATTTATTTCTTACGAAAACGGCCAATTTTCGTATATAGGGCAAGTTTGTTATTTTAAATGGAACCTCATATATATTTTTCTATAATCCTTAAATACAATTTTTCCCGCTAAAAAAAATTAACCCAAACCATGACTATTTCAAAAATAATGGATTTATTGATCTCTAAAAATTGACTGCATGGCAATAAAGAGTATTATTTAAAACAGGAAATTTGCTACTTACTCATTATTTAGATTTGGTTATGCAAAACTTAAATTAAATAAAAGTTTAAAAACACCAAGAATTACTCACAACGCACAAATAAAACACCAAATACCAAATATCTATACCTGATAACGGTCGACCGTAGATGGGAGATTGCGTTTGGTCGGTCGACGGCGTTAATTTTACCTGGATTTTACGATCGGGAAATCCCAAATTATAAATTAAATTAGGATGAGTGTGACCCTGTCACCGCATAGGTAAACGTTTTCAGTGTTGCAACCACTATATTTATTAAAATACTGCTAATTTTGTCAATGTTGCCAACACTATATTGGGTTTTAAATAAAAATGCTAACCTTTATAACAACTGCGCATGTGCAAAGGTGTACAGCAATTCTCCCAGTGTGGGGTAAAAAATTCTTGCGCAGGTCTATTGAAAATATATGGGGATCAGTTTCTATTAGCAATCCTTTTAATTTTTAGATCATTGCAAAAACCACGCATTTACTGACATTAAAGCAACAAATTCTATTTTGAAAAATTTCGTGTTTTTCAAAAATTTTGCAAACATATATATTTTTTAATTTAATTTTTTTTTTAATTTAAAACATTTATCAACAAAAATGCATAAAAAAAAACTAAAAAAAAAATGTTTGAATTTTGTTAATGATTACCAAGGTTAGTTTATATTTATAAGGTTGCGACATATCCTCAACTTTTAGGCGGTTCGAGGTCGGGGACGCAAGGAAGAGCACTTCTCGGAGAAAAGTTGGCAAGACTGGGTAAAAATCACAGCTAAAGATCAATCCAGTGGCGTCTAGAATTAGCGCATTTCATTTTGCATTGTTTTAGAAGTGATATTTGTTGAAAGATGTAATTCCAAATGTATTTTATTTAAAGTAAAAGAATTTACAACTTAATAACAATTAAAAACTGTTTTGTATACGGTTGTTCTACAAATACAATAAACTGTATATCTCCGGCACTGAACAACATGGCCGAAAAATGGGAGATGTGACGTCATAACACGTCAAAGTAATATGGCCGAATGTCGTGACCTTATATAGACCGACTTTGAATAATTACGATCATTTAAAGTAAAAATCGTTATCCTTTAACCCTCGTTGCACAACAAGGTTAGTTTATAATTATAAGGTTGCGACACATCCTCAACTTTTAGGCGGTTCGAGGTCGGGGACGAAAGGAAGGGCACTCCACGGAGAAAAGTTGGCAAGACTGAGAAAAATTAAAGCTGATGATCAATCCAGTGGCGTCTAGAATTTGCGCATATCATTTTGCATTGTTTTGGAAGTGATATTTGTTGAAAGATGTAATTCCAAATGTTTTTTATTTAAAGTAAAAGAATTTACAACTTAATGATAATTAAAAACTGTTGTGTAAACGGTTGTTCTACTAATACAATAAACTGTATATCTCCGGCACTGAACAACATGGCCGAAAAATGGGAGATGTGACGTCATAACACGTCAAAGCAATACGGCCGAATATAGCGACCCTATATAGACCGACTTTGGTTACACAATAACCGGTTACGTCGGACAGAGTAATAAAAAATTATACGAAGCCTTTGAGTTTGCCGACTTTCCGCGTTCTCTACGTGTAAAAGGTCTCACAAGACTCCATACACATCGATAGCGTCAGGGCCGTATTAACCCTATGAGGCGCCCTAGGCTACAAGTCCCGGAGCGCCTATTTTGCGTGACAAAAAATTTTGAAGAGCAAAAAAAAGGTCCTTACCTCCGTGCGCCTATTATTTTCTTTTCAGGCGCCTTGCTTTACCACCCAAAATGAAATTTCATTACCAAAAAAAAATGTCTAGCGCCTATTACTCCCCTGTCTGGCGCCTATTTTTCTCATGGCGCCCTAGGCTATAGCCTAGTCAGCCTAATGGATAATACGGCACTGGATAGCGTTGGTCCGTCACCCGCATTCCCGGCTTCCGCTAATGAGAAAAGGCTGTAATTCTTATTTAAATGTTCGATCGAATAAGACAAAAAAACGGCTTGATGCCTCTA
>JACEGR010011966.1:0-13085 GCA_014170235.1 Listronotus bonariensis | reverse complement strand
ACAAAGTAAGTCTTACTGTTCATCAACTTTCATCTGTTACTTGCCAGAACATCAATAATAAACATACAATATATGGGGTTTCTGGCTAACAGATAAATAATATGACTGATGAAGGCTAATCAATGTTTTTCTAATGGGCTGATACCTGACAACAACAATCTATGATAACCACAGAAACTATCTGATCTTGTTATCCATCTATACCTAACTCGGTACCTTGACTGTACAAAAGATTTTGATGTTTATGTAACCCATAAATTCGTTGTGGGGGCCCAGGGGCAGTTGCTCCGCCTGCCCCTCCCCGTAAATCCTACCCTGTAGCCACGGCCCTGCTGAGTATATATTTAGTAAAAAAACTATATTAATGTAACAGTTTCAAATACCGTCGTAAAATATTCGAAATACCGAGGGAATTCAGTTTGCGTAACCAAATTTGTTGAACGTTATGATTATACCATGAATCTTCTTAGAAGTTCTTCGCTGTGGCCTGAAAAGCAAATACCTCGAGTTGGCTAAAAAGAATGTAATACAAAGTCGCACAATCGTACCGACGACATGAGCCGCGGCAAAACGGTACGAGCACAAAGATCAGCATTATGGAAATGACTAGTCCGTTTTTACAGGTCTTGTTTGTTTGTTTTTCGAATTATGAAAGTCGGCTCTTGTTACCCACTTGGAATTTCTTAAAACATCGCTGAGGGTTAGTTAAATTAAAGAGACATTTCTCTAATGTTTGTTTATGTTTTACCCATCTATTATTGATCTGTAATACCTTAGAAACGAAATATGTTATGGTAGCAATAATACCTGCTATCACACCTAGGGCATTATAAACGGGCATTATGATAATGCTTTTAAAATGTTCGGTTATTTGAAGAATTGCGTTCGCATCTTTCCAAATACCAAATATGCCATACTCCCTGATCATACTGTTGCCTTCATTTAACTGGCAAAAGATTTTCGGTCGCTTTTATGGCCTTTTCTCTTATATTTTGTGGAATTTCTTCCATTTTGAGCAAATCGTTAAATAAAAATGCCAACTGACTAACTGATAGAAACATCAAAGTCAAACTTAACACCAGTCATTATCTACTTACGTATACAGGTACAGGTGCAACTTATTTTTTATATTGCGAATAAATAATGTAATTAGTCATTGAAAAACTCTTTTTGGGTAAATCATAAAGCATTGTATGCACCACGGGCTTTACTGGACTATAATGCCCATCAGGTCGAAATCTAGTAATCCTAGTAACGCCCTTGATACATAAATAGCTATTTAATTAATAGATTTTGAAGGATTTTTTATTAGTGTACTAATAACGGAATTATAGGTGATGGCTCGTTTTTAATGGAATGCACATGCAATTCATCTTTCTTGAACATTCATATTTCTTTTCCCTGACTCTTCATATATTAAAAGCTCTCATGCTTTTATCTAATACTTCTTATATTTAAATAAACATATTTAATATTACAACATCATTTTTCTCAGTTAAATTGCACCATTTGCGAATTAAAACTACAATTCACCGACATCTTCTCATAAATTTTAAATCAGAGCAATTTGTCATGAGAAAGGTTAAAGAGATTTAATATTTCATCACAGGATACGATTCCGTTTGATGTAATTGCTCATACTCATCAAGACACTGTGGCTAAGTTCTCGTTATTCGCGCTTGCAGTCTCTATTGTGGCGGCTAAACTCTTTGATCTTACAGTAATTAGTGAGACAAGTCTCGCCATAGCAATAATACGGCCTACTATGCTACGAACATCCCGCAATTTAACTTTTAGTAAGATATTGACAAAGAATACCAATCCATAGAACCCCACAAGTGAGATTTCAAAGTACCCTAAAAATTTTTAGTACCTACCGCGACCAACAGATGGCGAAAGTAGTACGATGTCGCTTTGCTAATACGATTACCATCAGAAATTGATAGAAGTCGTTGACGAGCAGTCGGCCCGATTAGTTAGAGTGAGGATATACGCAAAATTTAATAAAAACAAAATCCCCGATAAATGGACCCAGTATCCATAAGATTAGATTTCAGAATAGGATATATCGATGCGTTTTTACAAAACATCGTAAGCGACATTCGCCAATTTTACGAGAAACGATTTTTTCTTCCCATCGCGTTATTTTTAAAGAAAACCGAGATCTGAATGTTTTTATTTTAGATTTCTTCTTAATTTGAATTACAAAACAAACATATTTATCATTTAATGTCAAAATTTTCAGAATCTCCTAAAAAAGCTAAAAATTTTAAAATTCTAAACCTAAATAATAGTTAATTTTTAAATTTTTTATTTTTATCCGTCCGCGGTCTGACCGTGACGCTCATTAGCTACTGTACTTGTGAAACCAGGACGGCGTCGACAAATTCTTTCCGATAATGTGGATAGTCTGTTTGGCGCCAGGCGCGTTCACCCTCGATTTGCTTGCGCCCATGAAATGTAACTTTTGTTTTGCGCAAGTAATAGCATTATCAATCCATCGAGATTAGTGTGTATAATTTATTTAAGGCGCTAAGAAATTTTCGATGACCTTACTATTTTAAAGACGCCGTAAAAATTGTTGTATGAATGACCAATTGGTCACACTTAGTGACCATTTATGACATTTCCTGATCAATTCGAAGCTGACTCTCAAACCTCAAATTTTACATTTTTGGCCACTATATAAATGGGATGTTAATATATGTATATGTATATAAAAAGTAGCTAATTCTCTACTGAAATAGTAGGCCCAAAAGCTCCCATTACAACTACAAAGTAGTACTGCCCGCGACCTTTTTTTCTAATTAGAAGGTAATTCTCGCTTCCGTTTTACTCATGGTAAGGCTTGTTTAAGATGATAAGGTGAATACTATACAGTCAAAAATAGTATCAATACCTAAACACGTGTTTACTTACTGAATAACTTAATGAAGAATTCGCGTTTACGCGTTACGAGTAAATGAACTTTGTCATACTTCTGATTCACCCTGTATACAGCGTGTCTTCGGAAGTTCTTACCAAATGAAAAACTTTTTAATTATTAACTTTACGGAAAAAGTGCCTTCTCATAAAAAGTCCTGCTTGATGAGAAAATATATTTCCACAAAAATAACTGTATGTTGGTTGTACAGGGTAGCTTAAAAAGACTTGTTACCAAATTATTATACAGGGTATTTCCTAACTACGTCACGAAAATTTAAAGGGAAATTTCTTATGTCATTGTACAAAGAAAACTTATATATAAACATATAGAAGGAAGAGTTTAAAAATGTAAATTCGATGCTCTTTGATAAGAAAAAAAATCACAAAAAGTTTAAAGAAAATAAATCGGCGTGCTTGTCTTCGCGGCCGCCTTTGCTATATTTCTTTTATGATATGCCGGTTGATGCAGGTGGTCATCGCACTATGGAATAGAAATTAATTTTTTTGGACAAAATTCTGAAACTTACCAATCTAACTTAAAATGAGGTGCTTTTTACTGGAAAAATATTATAAATTATTACAAATGCTTTTTGGAAACCTAAAACTTATTATATGTTATTATAAATTTACACCCACTTAACATTATTATATTTTATTGTACAAAATAAACTAAAATGTCAGCTTGTTTGGTTAATTCGGTAGTATTCTAATCAGTAATCCGATGATTATTATCTACAATCTTTTAAAATGCTTTAAAAAAAGTACTACATTTGATGTGTCTATCTCAATTAGTTTCGGAAATATGATCATCCAAATCTAAAAATAATTTTAAATTATTCTTAGAAGCGTAATAGAGATACCTCTTCCCAACTTTTTTATTTTTAACGTATAAAATAAATAAAAAACACTGTTTTGTTGGGTAGATTTTGTAGAATCCATATCTTTCATCAGAATGCTTTATCTTTTAGGATATACAGTGTAGGACAAAACATATTAAATTTTAAAATGAAAAACCTTGTAAATTATAAAAAAATCTTGTATCTGTCCTTACACTCAGAAGTAGCAAAAAGTAGGAAGGCAATTGTAAGTACAAAAACTGATAAAGAAAAAGGTAAAAAAATCTTTGAGAAAAGTAGCGAGACTTCGCGAGACTTTGCATCGGAAACAACAACAATAGCTCTTATTATTTAAGCTCTTTTACTTTTTTAGTAAACAAGGCTAATAATAAACAAAGTAGATTAAATGTTGTATATTTTTGTTTACTTGAAATACATTTTCAAGTTTCTTATCACCCCAATAGAAGTCGTCATATCCTTTTATAATTTTGCGTACATGTAGTTTGAGAGTATCTACTTTGAAATAAACAGCATGAGCCATTAAAATTTCAAAGTTGCTTTTTGGCCAAAATAATGGATTTCTATCCCATAGTGTATCGGCGCGTCGCTGTAAAGGATAGCGGCGCCTTTCTATAAAATAGTCCGATTGCAGGCAGCCTTTTTATGTTTTTTGTATTATTTTCAAAGGGTACCGAATTTGCCCTTTTAAAATGTGAAAAGGTGTTTTTATTTTTAGTAAAATTTTAACTAAATGTTTTAGCTAATAACTCGTAACTCTTATTATTTAGTATTTTAACAATACCAGAGTGTCATCAAATACCCGATTGTCATACTTTTCGAGATCTTTGCCTAAACGAAATCGGTTGAAAAGGCATCTTCCTGGTTAATTTAACATGCGTAAGACGTAGACATCTGTTTAGTCGGCACTCTTTTACACTAAATACTTATTTTACGGAAGAGTGAAGCGTAGTAGTGCCAGTATATTATGTTATAGAAGAATACCGATACCGAAGTGCCTATTCGTACTATGTTGCCACATATTTAATTTTATATTTCTTTGGGTACCTCAGTCATATATTTTCTTTTAACATGGTGTTTCATAACAATCGCGAAAAAAGTTAGCTGATAAATTTCTCGTTCAAAGTAAAGGGTAGTTTGCTCTATAAACATGGAGTCAAAAGAAATTTTTAAAAAAAAAATTATCAAAAAAAGGTATTGTGTTGTAAATGTCAAATAAAGACATGTTAAATATCCTAATGAAAGACAACAGATTTCTTATTATATGTATAAGGTTTGTACTGTATTTATTTAATGAATTTAATAAGTTTACACCTCTTCTAATTGTTAAAGTTCAAACAAAACACAATATATACCGGAGCAGCTAAACAACATAACACATAGCCAATGTGAGGAACAAGACAGTCTAAAATGAATACCGGCATGTAAACATGGGTGACTGATAGTGCTTGTTTTGATTTTGCATTACTGGCCGATATACCAATACCTATTGCTCATACAGTATAACAAATAAGAACATTTTCTTTTTTTTATCTTTGGACAATCCACGAAGGCTGAAGGCCTATATACTAACGTATCGTGGGTGTCTTAAGCGAGGTAAGAGGAAGTTTGTTAACACGGGAATTAAAAACTTGAAGATTTGGGGGAGAAGGAAAGACATCGCTAGGCATCAAGAATGCTGAGGGTTGTAGGGGATGGCATTCCCCAGACATGAGAACAATATTCCAGAGAGAGTCGAATTTGGGACACATACAAAGTGTTTATAATACATAACATAAATACATATTATTTTACAAAACACTAAATAAAAATGTGTTTATTATTGTGATCACAATTGCAATGGCGTCAATGTCTTCGCAAACATCCGGTTATAAAAAAGGACACGTCCGAGTAAGAAGAGCAAGATCACTTTATACAAAACGTCATACAATAGAACAGGATAAAGGACAGAAAGGACCCATTCTATTTCCAGACGTTCGTATTGCCGATTCGTAAGTGCGGAACGAGACTTTTTATACAGAGTTCGAAATAGAAGGAAAATAGAGAACAGAGCAGAAATTTCTTTCTGGCGAGTTACCGATTCCTGCCACTTTATATTTAATCGAAAAGTATAGTCGCGTCTACAGAGCTGTAAAGCTAATTTAAAGAAACTTTGTAAACTTGTCAACGCCGCAGGATAAAACGGGTGCGTGCGGAATCCCCTTACGTCGACAGGTACTTCTTTAGCGGCGAGATCAAAGGAACCGCCGATCTTCCCACACGCACAGCTTTCTTTCACAGGCCGGATTTAAACCGAGATAACGCAGATTTTTTATGCCTGTTTTAATTTTGTTCAATCCACTTTGGAGTTTAAGTTTGATTAGTAAGCTTAAGTTTGACTGATGTTTTTTGATGTTAAATACTGTTTGTTGCATAATTAATTTGTTGTAGAAAATATTTATTTACAGTCTAATGTATTATAAAAAATATAAAAAAGTTATTTATAACTGACTTTAAAAACGAAGGAGGTATAAGAAGGAACAGTTTAAAAACGTAAATTCTGTGCTCTTTGATAAGAAAAAAAATCACAAAAGTTTAAAAGCAAATAAATCGGCATGCTTGTCTTCGCGGCCGCCTTTGCTAAATTTCTTTATGGGATAGAAATTAATTTTTTTGGTCAAAATTCTGAAACTTACCAATTTAACTTAAAATGAGGTGCTTTTACCTGGAAAAATATTATAAATTATTACCAATGCTTTTTGGAAACCTAAAACTTATTATATGTTATTATAAATTTACACCCTCTTAACATTATTATTTTTTATTGTACAAAATAAACTAAAATGTCAGCTTGTTTGGTTAATTCGGTAGTATTCTAATCAGTAATCCGATGATTATTATCTCATATGATATACAGGGTACGACAATAGGTATGATTTTTTAAAAGGAATACCCTGAATATTATATCACCTCTGAATAATAATTTTAAATTATTCTTAAAAGCGTAATAGAGATACATCATCCCAACTTTTTTATTTTTTAACGTATAAAATAAATAAAAACACTGTTTTGTTGGGTAGATTCTGTAGAATCCATATCTTATATAGGACAAAACATATTAAATTTTAAAATGGAAAACCTTGTAAATTATAAAAATCTTGTATCTGTCCTTACACTCAGAAGTAGCAAAAGTAGGAAGGCAATTGTAAGTACGAAAACTGATAAAGAAAAAGGTAAAAAAATATTTGACAAAAGTAGCGAGACTTCGCGAGACTGCATCGGAAACACAACATAGCTCTTATTATTAATTTAAACTCTTTTACTTTTTTTAGTAAACAGGGCTAATAATAAACTAAGTAGATTAAATGTTGTATATTTATGTTTACTTAAAATACATTTTCAAGTTTCTTATTATCCCAATAGAAGTCGTCATATCCTTTTATAATTTTGCATACATGTAGTTTGGAGTATCTACTTTGAAATACACAACATGAGCCATTAAAATTTCAAAGTTGCTTTTTGGCCAAAATAATGGATTTCTATCCCATAGTGTATTGGCGCGTGGCTGTAAAGGGTAGCGGCCCCTTTGTATAAAATATTCCGATTGCAGGCGGCCTTTTTTATGTTTTTTTTTTAATTATTTTCAAAGGGTACCGAATTTGCGCTTTTAAAATGTTCTTACTATACTATGTTTGACTGTATAGAGTTTGTCCTAGGATAGGTGTTACAAGAGGACAAATGGACCAAAAATTTTGGAATTTTTATACCTCCTTTTGGAAAAATTGGTCGCATGGTCCAAAAGTAATAAATACAAAATTTTACTTTGATTGGTAATATACAGAGCGAGTTATAACTAAAAATATGAAAAATGACCAAGAGTAAAGTACCTACGTTTATTTTTAAAAATAAGACAAAATTGTATAAATAAATCATGTAGAGAATTAAATTTTATGACAAAAGTTAAAGTAAAAGAATTATAGTAAAAAATATATATTTTTATTAATTTTCTACCTTATGCGTTAACAGTTTTTAATATACTTGCGTAAGGCAGCAAATTGTAAAAAATATTTAAAATTATTAAACTTTCTTTAATATTTTGTTCTCTCTTTTCCATTATTTAAGTTGTAATGTGTAATGAAAAAGAAAACAATTCAACCTTAAGCTAGAATCTAGAGTTAAAAATTATAAATGAAAATATAGTAAGAACATTTTAAATGCGCAAATTCGGTACCCTTGGAAAATAATACAAAAAACATAAAAAAGGCCGCCTGCAATCGGACTATTTTATACAAAGGCGCCGCTATTCTTTACAGCGACGCGCCGATACACTATGGGATAGAAATCCATTATTTTGGCCAAAAGCAACTTTGAAATTTTAATGGCTCATGCTGTGTATTTCAAAGTAGATACTTCAAACTACATGTACCCAAAATTATAAAAGGATATGACGACTTCTATTGGGGTAATAAGAAACTAGAAAATGTATTTTAAGTAAACATAAATATACAACATTTAATCTACTTAGTTTGTTATTAGCCTTGTTTACTAAAAAAATAATAAGAACTATTGTTGTGTTTCCAATGCAGTCTCGCTACTTTTGTCAAAGATTTTTTTACCTTTTTCTTTATCAGTTTTTGTACTTACAATTGCCTTCCTACTTCTTGCTACTTCTGAGTGAAGGACAGATACAAGATTTTTTTATAACTTACAAGGTTTTCCATTTTAAAATTGAATATGTTTTGTCCTATACTGTATATCCTAAAAGATAAAAACATTCTGATGAAAGATATGGATTCTACAGAATCCATATTTATACGTTAAAAAATAAAAAAAGTTGGGAAGATGTATCTCTATTCTAAGAATAATTTAAAATTATTTTTCAGATTTGGGTGGTCATATTTCCGAAACTAATTGAGATAGACACATCAAATGTAGTATTTTTTAAAGCATTTTAAAAGATTTTTTGGTGGTGATATAATATTCAGGGTATTCCATTAAAAAAATCATACCTATTGTCGTACCCTGTATATCATATGAGATAATAATCATCGGATTACTGATTAGAATACTACCGAATTAACCAAACAAGCTGACATTTTAGTTTAGTTTGTACAATAAAAAATAATTATGTTAAGGGGTTGTAAATTTATAATAACATATAATAAGTTTTAGGTTCCCAAAAAGCATTTGTAATAATTTATAATATTTTTTCCAGTTAAAAGCACCTCATTTAAAGTTAGATTGGTAAGTTTCAGAATTTTGACCAAAAAAATTAATTTCTATCCCATAGTGCTATAGTCAGCTGCATCAACCGGCATATCATAAAAGAAATATAGCAAAGGCGGCCGCGAAAATAAGCATGCCGATTTATTTGCTTTAAACTTTTTTGTGATTTTTTTCTTATCAAAGAGCACCGAATTTACATTTTTAAACTGTTCCTTCTATACGATTTTTAGCACATAGCTCTTTAGAAACAAAAATAGAAATCCTGTCAAATTATTTTTATTATTTTATATGAATCTGGGAGATTTCCGAAATATACGGGAATACCCTGTATAACACCTTCATTATCTTAGATTACCCTTAGATCTATGTTTTCTTAAGCAAAACATTGCATTTAGAATTTAATTCACGTTTCAGCAAATATAAACCAACGTGCTCTACCCATCCGAGATGTTGATGTTTATCTGCGATCCCCTGCAATAAAACTTTTATTTGCCCCGGCGGTTTTTCTTCTATGGTTACTCCTATTACAAAGTGGAAACCACAAAATTTGAAGTTTTATTTATTCCTTTTGATAATGCCACATAAAAGACGCCGCTTTATTGTGTTTGCGGCCTCCCGTTAAAGAATCTTGTGTTGCGAGGACAAAAAGCTCGTTCACTATAAAGAATGTGGGATGATTTTTTTATGTTGCTCAGTGAGCTTCGCGTTACACTTTTCTTTAATAATACGTGTGAAATATTAAGCATCAGAGCTTTTATTCAAATTTATTTTGATTATTAAAATGTATTCTTAAGATGGTAATTTCCTAATACGAAAACCATTGGGAACTAATTTGGCACTGGCACGACAATAGTGCTTGTTGATTGGTCGGAACAAAGAGCAATTAAAGCAACAGGAAAACTCTTTATTTGACCTCCGGACAGTGCGGACGTGCGTAGAGGACTACAAAGTTCTTCCCGGAGTGGCGGCTAGAGGTGTCGTACGAACGTTTTTACCTTCGGGGATCAAGGAAAGATTCACGCTAAATTGACGGCATCTTTCTTCTGGATCTAAGCGCTGTAAGCGAAGATTCCTATTAGCTGATGGTATCCTGTTTGGTGGTGAACACGAGGTATTTCTCAAATGACGGGAAATAGCCCAAGCAACACAAGAATTTGCCTTTTCGTTTAATAAACGTTTATTAAACGATATTGTCGTGTATTTTTGATTTTGGTATATTTATTACACCTCTATTAAACATTTTTTAAACACGTGCATATTTTAATCGTATATTCAACGTATGTCATATCATCTTTTAATATCATAAAATTTTTAAAAAATATTTTACTTTATATTATGGTCTCATTTATGTGCGTGCTTTAAAAATGCACAAAAAATATGTTTATAGTTTGGAACTATTAATGATAATCTCATGAAACACTCTTATTTTCGAGTATTTTAAAAACGTTTTTTTTCTTACTATTTACTGAAATTTCAACGTGTGAAACTAAAGCATAATCTACGTCTATTATAGATTATTTTTTATTAGAAAACTAACTATTATTGCTTTTAAAATCATTATTATCATTCTCCTATGACAATATCATTGGTTTAGTACTAATATTTTTATAATTTTAATTTGATGTTAATATTTGCAAATATTTGACTTTGTGCTGTATATAAATAATATTGTCTAAAATTCCCTAAAAGTAAACGTACCAATAATCTACAAAATTTACTCATCCGTTCGGCATTATTCCAATAACAGCCAATAGCAGCCTTACAATAACGACACGTGATGCGCGGCAGTCGCTTTTCTCCTCGGCTTTGTAACTAACCTCGACACTTCGAAGGTCGAAGTGACTTATGAGATTCAATGGCCGCCGAAAGCTGCTAAACAAAACGTCGGCCGGCTTCATGTTTCTTGTTGTAAAATATTGTGCAGTGCATTGTTTTTCCGATTGCTAATAAAGTAAGTACCTACTTTTTACCTTTATTTTAATTGCGCTCATATCAATTCAATAGTTATACATATTACATATAATATTAGATAAGAATTGTTAATGTTTTATTTGATGAAGTCGGCAAAAATGGCCGCTGAACCTGTTGAGGAAATTTTCGTTTTGATCTCTCAACCCCTATTATTTATACCTTATTTATAAGGAATGATTATGGCTCAAACATCTTGGATTAGGTGAATGTCACACCTTACACCTCTGTTTTGTTTTAATTTTTAGTACACTAAAATAAAAATTATTGAAATATATCTTGGTAATTTAATGGTCTATTATACGTTTTTAATACACCATTTATAAACGTCTAATATATACGCTTTAATTTACGTGTATTGTGTACTATTTTTAGTATTATTTATAATTTTCTTAGAAATGGTTGGGTCGAAAGAAGTCGTCCATATTCTCAAAGAGACCTGATATAACATATCAAAGAAAACAACAAAAAGTCTCGGTCTTAACACTTTTTTACTTATTAACCGTTAAATGGTGACATGTGTTTCGCCCTAAGAGCATCATCAGACCTAAAACATACCCAAACCCAAACCAACGCGGGATGCGGGAACGGGACGGGAGCGGGACGAATTTGGACACAAAATATTCCTCATGGATATAGGAGTATTGTTTTATGATGCGGCACCTATTTCACAGCGGGATATATGTATATATTCCACAACGCGTTGGTGTAAAATATATTCATATTCCGGTGTAGAAATAGGTTCTGCATCCGTTTCGCCCCCCGTCCTGTTCCCGCGTTGAGTTTGGGCGTATCTTTAATCTACCCTAACAATTAATTTATTATGCAAAAACAATAAGATCACCTGTACTTTTAGTAACTTTGGGTTTTCTTTTTTTTTTACAGAAGCGGTCAAAATTTCATTTCAAGGTAAGGACCAGGTGCAGGGAGTTGCATTTGTCGGAGAACTCACAGACAAAGCTATCGGACAGGCATGCCAAGATTGGCTTAAACTGTCCAAACAGCGATATCCGTAATGCCAAAACGTGAAAGACTCTATTATTATGTTTGATTCTAGATTTTTTTTAAGTTTCAACTGTTTTTTATGTTCTATACAGTTTTTGTTGTGTTTTTTTATTACTTTTATTTATTAGAGTGCAGTGTTAAGTGTTACCAGTTGTGCCCTTTTGATTTGAGAATTTGTTATTTTATTTATTTTATTTTTTTTTAGATTTAGTAAGCCTAAACGAATGTATTACCTAATACATATACCTATATTATACATACAAAATAAACGTTTTTCGTATACGTCAATTTGATTTATTTCATATGGCTTTTTTAACGTAAAATTTATTCTAAATATAAACGTATAAAATTTAAGACTTTTTAACGTGTTTAGTAAACGTTACAGTTTTGTATATTATATACCAATTTATAGGGTTTATTAGAAACCGCTTTTTAATTCCTCATTTTATATTATAAATAAACGTATACTTTCAACGTCTAAAATTTGGATAGTACTGCAATATTAATACACCTATATTAGGCGGACATTTTAACCTATATTAAAGGTTAGGAAATAAACTAAAAATATACTAGTGGTATATACGTAATTAAACGTTTATTAGAGGATTCTGTGTTGCTTGGGAGATGGGCGTGCCATGGGAACTGTCAGTAGTGAAAGTGAAGGTTATACGTAACACCAGTAGCAGTTCTTGGTTTGGCAGCCGACAATTTATGCTTTGCATTGATTGTTGAATTATTTGTCTTCTTTTGAATTTCTGGGAGCTACGAGCTCGATTATCCAGATTTTCCGCCGACGAAGCCCTGGAAAGCATAGTCCGAAAGGGGGAGAGTGGTGGATTGGACCTGAAGGGACCAAAACCAAAAAAAAGAAAAGAAATAAAATAGAAAGCAACAGAAGTGCATTCCTTTATAGTAGGGTGTCCGTCCCCCTGAACTTTTAGTTTTTAGCCTGGAAAAATATCTAATATAAAAATGCTCTTAATTCCTTATTTAAACCGTGCCAAAATCATGATGCTTTTCCCATTTAAATAACATGGGATTTTTGGATTCTTTTCTATTATTATTTTTCTCAGACACAAATAGATGCAGAAATTTACTTACTACGTATTCTGATGGGAAATTGAACCC
>JACEGR010011965.1:0-13086 GCA_014170235.1 Listronotus bonariensis | reverse complement strand
ACAGGGTCCGTCACGACGAGTTGAGTCGACAAGTATATAGGAAACACCTAGGAATATTTTTCAGAAAATTTATATAGGGGGTAACTGAAAGAGCTCTCTTCAACAAAAATATTTTCAACTCTCGACAACTTCCGGTTATACCGGAAGTAGACATCAACTTCGTTATTTTAAATGGAATGTCCTATTTTTTATTGAATTTTGGAATCTACGTTAAATTTTAATACAACTTTGTATAAAACATCATACACCTAGATCTAGCCATTTTGCAGCAATTTCAGTTTTTTCGAAATATTTGACAGATGCAACCTTAGACAAAAATAACAATTTCTTGAAATTCAAACAAGATAGGCTAAATATTTTCTGACTTTGGATAAATAAGATCCATATCTTACCACTCACATGAAAATTATCAAAGAAAAAATATACAAGGTGCCCAAAATTAACACCGTATTCTGATATTTTGAAAACTCAAAAACTTAATTTTTTAAATGTCAACCTTATTTTTTTCTTCACCAATGGATTCTACGCTACAAAAGAAGGGCACTTTATAATTACAATCCTATATTTAAAATGAACGGTTTGCGTATAAAGTGGAAAAAACGAAATATTTCTATCTTTATTAGGACACTCAAAAATGTCAGTTGGCTTTGGCTTGAATGAATCAACAAAAAAACAAAAGCTATCGAGTTAATTAGGCACGCTAAAACTAACAAGTTTGCTCGCCAAACGTACGTTATTAATAAAATTAACACAACATAAGAACCGCTGATATAAAAGATGAAGTTAATCACAGCAAATGTTCGAACTGGTGTCCCCCAACTTCTAACATTTGTGAATTCTTCTTAAAAAACCACCATGAGTAGCATTCTGAATGTCTTGCGGAGGCAAAAGTCGGAACGCGTTACGAACTCTCTCCTGACAATCTTCTTTTGTTGTGATCGGCGTGGCATATACGGTATTCTTAATACGACCCCAGACAAAGAAATCTAAGGGAGTGATATCCGGCGAACGTGGCGGCCATTGATGGGGCCCATTGTTTGCTATCCAACGATCCTCAAAGTGAGCTCGTAAAAGTTGTCTGCAAGCACACTATTATGAGGTGGGGCCCCATCGTGTTGATACCACAGATGATTCCAGTCCAGGTTTAGTGGGTCTATATAATTTTGTAAAATTTCGAGATATCTTTCCCCTAAAATAAAGGAGAATTTGAAATACAATTAAGCTTTTAATCTCTAATAAGCTTACCATTTAAATTTTCATCATAGAAATGTACCACTAACACACCGTCATTTTTTATTGCAGCAAAAACATTAAAACTCCAATAACCTTGAAACTGCCTTTCACGAAAGAGGTGAGGATTAGTATCACTCCAGTAATGGGAGTTCTTTCGATTAAACATACCGTTCTTCTGAAATTTTGCCTCATCCGTCCAAATTAATTTTTGTAAAAAACGTTCATCTTCCTGTGTTTTAATTATAATAAATTCACAAAAATCTATTCTTTTCTGATCGTCACCTGGTCTTAAATTTTGTACCAATCTATACGAATACGGATAGAAGTCATGTTTCTTTAAAATCCTGTGAACACTTTTCTCAGAAATTCCCAAATCTCTTTCCGCATCTGTTAATGAATTTCCAGGATACACTCTAAAGTAGGCCAAGACTGTAACTTCATTTTCATCATTGTCAACAACAAGTTTTCTCCTGTTATATTTTCCAACAAATTGCCCGTGTGTCTTACAGTTATAAATGAGTCGCGTAAGGCTGTCATGCGTGGGATTTGGCCTATCCGGATATCGTGTGCGGAAGGTTTCGCAGGTTCTTTTAATTACTTTGTCACACTCCCCGTATATCACTAATAAATTGAAATAATCTTCATTACTGATATCTTAAACAGAGGCATATTAACACTTTCGATACACAAACACGTCAAACTGCTAGTATTTTTATTTGTTGTCAGAATAGCTTTTGTTTTTTTGTTGATTCATTCATGCCAAAGCCAACTGACATTTTTGAGTGTCCTAATAAAGATAGAAATATTTCGTTTTTTCCACTTTATACGCAAACCGTTCATTTTAAATATAGGGTTGTAATTATAAAGTGCCCTTCTTTGTAGCGTAGAATCCATTGGTGAAGAAAAAATAAGGTTGACATTTAAAAAAATGAAGTTTTTGAGTTTTCAAAATATCAGAATACGGTGTTAATTTTTGGGCACCTTGTATATTTTTTTTTGATAATTTTCATGTGAGTGGTAAGATATGGATCTTATTTATCCAAAGTCAGAAAATATTTAGCCTATCTTGTTTGAATTTCAAGAAATTGTTATTTTTGTCTAAGGTTGCATCTGTCAAATATTTCGAAAAAACTGAAATTGCTGCAAAATGGCTAGATCTAGGTGTATGATGTTTTATACAAAGTTGTATTAAAATTTAACGTAGATTCCAAAATTCAATAAAAAATAGGACATTCCATTTAAAATAACGAAGTTGATGTCTACTTCCGGTATAACCGGAAGTTGTCGAGAGTTGAAAATATTTTTGTTGAAGAGAGCTCTTTCAGTTACCCCCTATATAAATTTTCAGAAAAATATTCCTAGGCGTTTCCTATATACTTGTCGACTCAACTCGTCGTGACGGACCCTATATATACTTTTTCTTCTACTCACGGAATTTCGTCATAGATATAAAACTACAACGAAGTATGACAGAAGCTTTCGGTGAAAAATATTAGTTCGGTCAAATAAAGGTAAAATGAAATATCGGCTAATATTGATTTTTACCCAGTATTTATGTTTTTCGGTTTTTTTAGTGCAGCAGACAATTTCTATATAAAAAATAATTGTAATTAAAAAATGAATTTCTAATTATTTTTTTAAGCATATTTATGTAGAAACACTTTAGTTTAGGTATTTGTATGTAAACACATTTAGACGAAATCTGTTGCGCTTTTTAAGAAATGAAATATCGATTGGATTTAACAACACGATAGACCATTTTACTGGTATACAGGGTCGGGTGTTGGTAAATTGGATTCCCGATGAGAAGAGTGGTCATAAAACCATTATCAATAATATGTAAATCGGATCCCGAGACCCCACAAAGGTCGTAGATATATTGGTTACTGGTAATAGAATAGGTAGACGGTCTGGGCGCCCGACGCACAGTGAGTTGAGAGATAGGGATTTCGAGACAAAAATCGTATCAGTCTTATTGCACTGTAAAATAGTTTTGTTTTAATATATATAACTTAGTAGGGCACCACATGGGCTCTGCCTTATGCAGAGAGCAATACTGTAATATTATTATACAGGGTAATTAAATAATTAATAGTTTAAAAAAACTAAAAAACACGCTTTTATATGTAACCAAACTAAAAATTAAAAAATAATTTTTCATTAAAAAAATATTTTCACTTCATAGTAAAAAGCGTGGGGTGCTTAATATATTAAATGTTATAATTATTATATTTGCCAATATCTATGATGGAAAAGTTATGAAAAAATAGTAAAATGCACCCCACGCTTTTTACTATGAAGTGAAAATATTTTTTAAATGAAAAATTATTTTTTAATTTTTAGTTCGGTTGCATATAAAAGCGTGTTTTTTAGTTTTTTTAAACTATTAATTATTTTTCATTTTTTAGTTCGTTATATCATTTAAAATATTACCTTTTTAAACTAAAAAGAAATTTACCATAAATGTTTTTTCTAAATATGAGTTTACTTTAGTTTACTTACCTTAAGTGATATTTTAATGTAGTTTGCTAATCTCCATTTCCAGTCTTTGTCCTAATCTAACATTCGGTACAAGTAGGTACCTAACACTCAATAAAGGCCTTCTTTTAGAAAGTATAAATGGAAGATGGTATAAAAGTTATATGCAATTACGAACCTTTTTGGTTATAGGTTATGTGATTTAGGAACTATTTTGCTTACGAATGATTATTCTGGCTGCGGAGGACCATGTTAATTATTTATTTGCTTCTTGTATTTCAATTAAAGTGTATACTTTGTTTTTAATAGCTTAGTTAACTGATTTTTTCAACTTTAATTTCACATTAAAGGAATTTTAGGTTATGTTATGACTGAATGACTGTGAATTTTGTCAGATGTCAGTTGGTAATACATATTTCTGTTTTATGACCGCCTGTTTTAAACAACTCACTAAAAATTTCTTCTTCATTAAGTAGCAAAGTTTAAAATTTTGCCAACAGATGGCAATCCAGGCAATGTTTGGACCGTTGCCAACATATTGCAACCAACTAAAAAATTTCTTCTTCATTTAATAGCAAAGTTTGAAATGTTGCCAACAGATGGCAACCTAGGTGTTGTTTTTATAATATAATGGAATTTTTATCCTGACGATCCTAATCAGGATAACGGGATACTGTTTGCAGATTATTGCATTGTCATGGGTCCTTAATACGTGTGCAAAGTTTCAAAGAAATCGAATAGCTGGAAGTTGGTTAAAATTAGGCTCAAAGATTCCGTTACATAGGCAGCCAGATAGATAGATTGATAGATAGATAGTTACAACCCAAGTTAATAAAAGCGTGTTAAAAATAGGAGTCAATTTTACAAGAATATACAGGGTGGCGGTAAAATTTAAAGAAAGCTTATTAATAAGCTAATTTTATGAAAAAAAAGTATAGTACATAAACATAGGGTCTGAAATTGCATACTTTTCAAGGGGGTGTCAAAATTTGTTTTTACAGATATCGTAATACAATTCTGATAAAATTTTAATGAAATTTGGTAAATCGAATGGTAATTTAGGGGCTAGTTAATATATATTACTTTAATAAATTTGCCAGTGGTGTCTCTGACCGGCACTTAAACGAATATTTCTGACAAAAAAATGTACACCACTGACTTTAATACAATTCTTGTATTTTTCTTTAGAGTAGGCAAATAAAGATACAACCTTTTTGTCTTTTTATGTTTTTCGTATCTTGCTGAGTCTTTGAGAAAAAAAAATCTGTTAGATTGCATAATCCTAAACCACTCAATAAACATAATAACATTTTTCTTTTCTTTTAAAATATCTTTTAGATTATTTACTTTTAATTACGTAACAACATTAAGAAATACTAAGGTAAATAATAACATCTAAACTAACAAATTTTGGTAAACAAAGTGTTGTTGAAACTTTTTATTTGTTTCTTGTAACTAAAAATTAAATTTTATAAAAAGTTGCAAATAGCCTGCAGCTAATTGATACAAAAATATTTACATACTCTATTTTTGTATTTTAATTGGCTGTGGTGCATTTTCGCCATGAATCTGAAAACAGCCCAAATAATTGTAAGTAAACGAGGAAAACAGTTCTGGTAATTCAATAAACAAATTTATAAGCACTAATGCAATCTTGTTTTATTTTTTATTTGATATTCGTATCTATTCGAAAGCGGTGTGGTCCCGTAAAAATGTTGGGAACGAATTTTACATATGCCCATAGGGCCTATAGTTAAAGTTGTTAAAATTGAAAGGAAGGGAGAAAATTAAAACTCCATGTAAATTTCAGAAAAAAATCTTAGGTTTGAAGCCAAATAGGTTTGTACTGAGACAATATGTATGTAATACCTATTTAAATAACAATAATTAATTATTGGAAGAATAGAAGAAAAAAACCTAATTACATTATTTATAAAAATTTCGGAAAGTGTTAGTAAATACTGGAGTTATACGCATAAACATGGGAAAGTATAAGTAACATTTTATTAAAGTCGATTTCATTAAAAGAAACAGTTTCTATTTTACATGCGTGTTTTCTGATCGAACTTTTAATCTTTTTAGCAGTTGTTGTTAACCTTTTATAACAGATCTATAAATAATTTTCTATTTAATTATTAAAACAAGTTTGAAATACCGTTAGTCTTAATTGTCGTCATTAGTCGTCATTAAACAAGTGTTTAATAATAATACGCTTGATTTAATATCAATTCATTTTTTTCAGCCCGAAGTATCTTGCAATTAGCAAATATAGGTATTTCGTATATTAATAATTCCTAATGCAGTTTTAATAGCCGGTCAATTTAATAATAATTGGTCTTAGTATATTGGGTTGGTAAATAAATTTGGTCGTTCAATAAGAAACACACGACTTTATGATTGAAAATGAGGGGGGTCATTTCACAATGCTTCTAGTCCACTTTAACAAAATGTTCAATAATCGGTAAAAACCGTTCGTTTTACGTAGGATTATATTTTAGAATAGAGTATGGTTGGTTGGTTGGTTTAAGGCGGGGTTGGTCATTCGACCATGTTTGCACTGCAGCCTATTGGTTTTATTGTGCACCCCTTTCTTGTTACAGAAGTCCACTGCCCTTTATCAGGTTTAGTAGATTACTACCAAGGTGTTCATGCAGAAGAGGGTTCCCGCTATGTATACAGGGTATTTCACAACTTATCCGACAAACTTTAAGGGCTTATTCTACACTAAAAAATATGAAAATTTGTCCCAAACGTCTCCAACTCTTTTTGCACCCTATTTTTGCGCCCCCTTTGCCCAACGCTGAAGCGGTCGCTTCACGGCTTCAAGCTTAATCCGGCACTGTATACAATTTTACGTTACAGCATGTTAGTATTGAAGCTTATGGAAAAAATCGACCTGATGCGTTAAATTTTAGTGTATGTATGCTTTCTTTGCATCACTGCATTGTTAACATTTATAAAAATGGTCAACAAATCACTAAACATTTACTGCTACATTTTTAACATTTAATTGTAAATATGTATTTATTTATGTCTATAATTATTAAATTCGTAATTAAGATTAATTAATTTTTAATTAAATGTTACCCAATGTATAGATTATTGTGTAATCTTTAATGTACGTATATACGAATATTTTCGAACTCTGGATGATTCAGTGTTGTTTGATTTTTATTGCTTTTGAATGAGTCACGTTGATTTTAGTTCATTCCATTTTTTATGTTAGTTTTATGTATTGTTTAAATTAAAGTCATTTTTTAAGTATTCAGTATAGAAGGAACAGTTTAAAAATGTAAATTCGGTGTTCTTTGATAAGAAAAAAATCACAAAAAAGTTTAAAGCAAATAAATCGGCATGCTTGTCTTCGCGGCCGCCTTTGCTTTATTTCTTTTATGATATGCCGGTTGATGCAGGTGGTCATCGCACTATGGGATAGAAATTAATTTTTTGGACAAAATTCTGAAACTTACCAATCTAACTTAAAATGAGGTGCTTTTTACTGGAAAAATATAAATTATTACAAATGCTTTTTGGTAACCTAAAACTTATTATATGTTATTATAAATTTACACCCCCTTAACATTATTATTTTTTATTGTACAAAATAAACTAAAATATCAGCTTGTTTGGTTAATTCGGTAGTAATTAATTCGTTCAAGTAATCCGATGATTATTATCTCAAATGATAGACAGGGTACGACAAAGGTATTATTTTTTAAATGGAATACCCTGAATATTATATCACCACTAAAAAAATCTTTTAAAATGCTTTAGAAAAATACTACATTTGATGTGTCTATCTCAATTAGTTTCGGAAATATGACCATCCAAATCTAAAAAATAATTTTAAATTATTCTTAAAAGCGTAATAGAGATACATCTTCCCAACTTTTTTTATTTTTTAACGTATAAAATAAATAAAAAACACGGTTTTGTTGGGTAGATTCTGTAGAATCTATATCTTTCGTCAGAATGCTTTTATCTTTTAGGATATACAGTGTAGGACAAAACATATTAAATTTTAAAATGGAAAACCTTGTAAATTATAAAAAAATCTTGTATCTGTCCTTACACTCAGAAGTAGCAAAAAGTAGGAAGGCAATTGTAGGTACAAAAACTGATAAAGGAAAAGGTAAAAAAATTGACAAAAGTAGCGAGACTTCGCGAGACTGCATCGGAAACACAACAATAGCTCTTATTATTTAAACTCTTTTACTTTTTTAGTAATCAAGGGTAATAATAAACTAAGGAGATTAAAT
This sequence comes from Listronotus bonariensis, assembly GCA_014170235.1. Classification (NCBI taxonomy): domain Eukaryota; kingdom Metazoa; phylum Arthropoda; class Insecta; order Coleoptera; family Curculionidae; genus Listronotus; species Listronotus bonariensis. Next base: position 5,116 of record JACEGR010011965.1, on the reverse strand, counting down.
GTTGTATATTTATGTTTACTTAAAATACATTTTCAAGTTTTTATTACCCCAATTGAAGTCGTCATATCCTTTTATAATTTTGCGTACATGTAGGTTGGGCTATCTACTTTGAAATACATCACAGCATGAGCCATTAAAATTTTCAAGGTCCTTTTTAGCCAAAATAATGGATTTCTATCCCATAGTGTATTGGCGCGTGGCTGTAAAGGGTAGTGGCGCGTGGCTGTAAAGGGTAGTGGCGCCTTTGTATAAAATATTCCGATTGCAGGCGGCCTTTTTTATGTTTTTGTATTATTTTCAAAGGGTACCGAATTTGCGCTTTTAAAATGTTCTTTCTATATTTTAGGGTTAAATGCAACAATTTAGGAAATCAAATTTTAATTTTTACGAGGGGCTTTCTTTAAAAAATAATCAAACATAGTTGAATCTTCTCAAATCAACAAAATTCTTACGAATATGCCATTCTGACAGGATTTTCTCCATTTTTAAAGGTTCCTTTGGGGGAAATAATTAATTTTTATCTTTTAAAAAACATATTTAGCTAAAATACTATTTGTTCTAAAATATCCAATTTTAAAAGGGTTATCTATAAAAAAAAATCAGAAAAAGATGTAAACTTGAAAAAATTTTGATTTCTAAGGAATTTTGATTAAAAAAAAGTTGAACATTGTACCATTTAAGTAATATTAAATTAATTAATATATATATATATATATATATATATATATATATATATATATATATATATATATATATATATATATATATATATATATATATATATAAATTATCGCATATGCTCGATTTCTTTCATAAGCTTTAATACAAAAATGCTTTGATTTAAATGGCCAAATCTCTTTTAATAATTAAGTTATTAAGACAATTAAAAAAGAAAATGTTAAGAAAACGTGAAACTATAACTTTATATTAACCGTTGTTTTTTACTGTTAGCAATACATCCTACGGGGTGATAAAAAAAATTAAAAAAATGAATAACTTTTAATCGCCCTATATAATGTGCTGTAAAAGGGAGAAATCTCATTTGTTAATAATTTATACCCTTACCCATTTCTGATATTTTATAATCACAAATTTGACTACTCCCTTTCAACAGCACATCATACAGGGCGATTCAAAATTAATCGATCATATGCGATAATTCTTTTGAGTAGTGTATTTCAAAGTTATTAAAAAAACAATTTTTACGGCTTTCTCTGAAAGAAAAAAATAAACATAGCTAAATTTTCTCAAATCGACGAAATTCGTAACAATTGTGCCATTTTGACGGGATTTCTCTATTTAAGTTTTAAATTCGAAAAATTTGGTTGGAATAAACTTAAAATGTATCACAAAACAAAAAAATGGCCTGAAGTACGTTCTCATTATTTTTATTTTGATCAAGTGAAGTTTCGAAATTTAGCTTGTCGAGTCCCAAGTCGTGGATATCTTCATCAAGTTGCCGTAGCCGCGTAGTCGCAAAATCTACCCTTCTTTATATTTTCGTCGTCGCCGGCCGAGCCTCCTCGCTCGCGCACTAATTGCACATTCTTGGCATAGTTTCGGGCTGCACCACCCCCGACGCGCCCCCTTACTGGGAAGTTGAGCGTGACATCCCTTGCTGTGCTTTTGTTTTCGACTATGGGAATAAGGGTCGTTCTCGGTTTATTTTGCGTTGACCACATTAAAAAGCCACGAACGTGAATAGAGTATTATGAATATGTAATAATTTTATAGAAACGTAATACGTTAAAGTAACATATAAAAGTAAATATTTAGGATTTTTTAACCTTTATTAAACCCTTTAGTAGGCGTCCTTTTTATTACGTAAGTAGGCGCGTGGGGGTCAAATAGACCTCCATCACTTTTTATTTAATTGTTTTATTCAATGGTCTTTTTATTGGGTACACGCCAAAATCTATCTAGACAGAATGGGACCGGACGGTATTAAAATATATAAGCAGAAAACTCAGGAATTGTTTTTATACAGAGTATGAGTTAAATATTGTTATACAAACATATTTTTTATTGCGTGTAAATTGCATCAGAAACAGTTTTACTATAGGTGTCGTCACGATTTTTCCAATACATGTATAGTAAGAACATTTTAAAAGCGCAAATTCGGTACCCTTTGAAAATAATACAAAAAACATAAAAAAGGCCGCCTGCAATCGGAATATTTTATACAAAGGCGCCGCTACCCTTACAGCCACGCGCCAATACACTATGGGATAGAAATCCATTATTTTGGCCAAAAAGCAACTTTGAAATTTTAATGGCTCATGCTGTGTATTTCAAAGTAGATACTCCAAACTACATGTACGCAAAATTATAAAAGGATATGACGACTTCTATTGCGGTAATAAGAAACTTGAAAATGTATTTTAAGTAAACATAAATATACAACATTTAACCTACTTAGTTTATTATTAGCCTTGTTTACTAAAAAAAGTAAAAGAGTTTAAATAATAAGAACTATTGTTGTGTTTCCGATCCAGTCTTGCGAAGTCTCGCTACTTTTGTCAAAGATTTTTACCTTTTTCTTTATCAGTTTTTGTACTTACAATTGCCTTCCTACTTTTTGCTACTTCTGAGTGTAAGGACAGATACAAGATTTTTATAATTTAAAAGGTTTTCCATTCTAAATTTATTATGTTTTGTCCTACACTGTATATCCTAAAAGATAAAAGCATTCTGATGAAAGATATGGATTCTACAGAATCTACCCAACAAAACAGTGTGTTTTATTTATTTTATACCTTAAAAAAATAAAAAAGTTGGGAAGATGTATCTCTATTACGCTTCTAAGAATAATTTAACATTATTTTTTAGATTTGGATGGCCATATTTCCGAAACTAATTGAGATAGATACATCAAATGTAGTATTTTTTAAAAGCATTTTAAAAGATTTTTTTGGTGGTGATATAATATTCGGGGTATTTCTTTTAAAAAATCATACCTATTGTCGTACCCTGTATATGATATGAGATAATAATCATCGGATTACTGATTAGAATACTACCGAATTAACCAAACAAGCTGACATTTTAGTTTATTTTGTACAATAAAAAATAATAATGTTAAGTGGGGTGTAAATTTATAATAACATATAATAAGTTTTAGGTTTCCAAAAAGCATTTGTAATAATGTATAATGTTTTTCCAGTAAAAAGCACCTCTATTTTAAGTTAGATTGGTAAGTTTCAGAATTTTGACCAAAAAAATTAATTTCTATCCCATAGTGCGATGACCAGCTGCATCAACCGGCATATCATAAAAGAAATATACTGAAAAATTCTGATTTTTTCTTATCAAAGAGCACCGAATTTACATTTTTAAACTGTTCCTTCTATACCTATAGGGATGAATGGTGTCGCCAAAAGCACTCCTAAAAATAATTTTATTTTCTTGGTCGATATATCAGCATTAATTTTTTCTGTGCAGCATACTTATTTAAAGTAGCTATCAAGTTAATTATTTCTAAATAAAAAAAACATTTAAAAATTTAGAGCCGAGTTCTTGAATTGACTGGACCGATCGTATCTTGAAACTTTGACTTTTCTGCGGTTGGTAAATCACTTTACCCAGAGCAAGTTTTCAATCTTTTTGGTATTATTAGGAGTTTGCGCTAGCGGGATGTTTTTCTTCATCGTCGTCGCTGTTATCGCCTTGATATTGATATAAGTTTTCAACCTCAGCTCTCAGTTGATCAGCTGACAAAATATTTGGTGTTACAAAGTCTTTGTCCCCAGAGTCGTTATCAGTGACATCATCATTTGCGTTTTCTCTAGGTAACTAAACTATATCAGTGGGAGGTTTAGGAATACAGCCAATATTTTCCATTTCACCAAAGAGTTCGTGCATCTTTGGCGTCAGCCTAAAATAATAAATAATCCTATAGGATCAAAAACCTGACTACTCCAAATTACTACAGTCCTTTTAAAAATGACGGCAATTTTAAAACACAGCCCCGTAATCGACATATAAAATATTATTGGTTGAGGATGTGATTATCAGTACTACACTTCCAAATAATATTTAAAACATCTTGTGTTGTAATAAAAATATGCTATTTACTTACCTTACATCCGTTTCCATGATTCTATTTTAAAAAATAATGTATAGAAAAACTCAAAAAACTAGTTAAATTCTCACTTGAATCGCTGAACACCCTATTCGAAGTTGCTTTCTGTAAACAAGCTGCAGCTAATACTATTCACGTTATTTTGACAAGAGTAGCTGAAACATCTCTAGGCCACGAAGCATAAAACTGCCTTTTAAAAGGACGGTAGTAATAACTGGGTTAGTGAGCGGTTAGAATAAAATATAAATAATTAATAGTTTAAAAAACTAAAAAAACACGCTTTTATATGCAACCGAACTAAAAATTAGAAAATAATTTTCATTAAAAAAATATTGTCATTTCATAGTAAAAAGCGTGGGGTGCATTTACTATTTTTCATAACTTTTCCATCATAGATATTGGCAAATATAATAATTATAACATTTAATATATTAAGCACCCCACGCTTTTTACTATGAAATGACAATATTTTTTTAATGAAAAATTATTTTCTAATTTTTAGTTCGGTTGCATATAAAAGCGTGTTTTTTTAGTTTTTTAAACTATTAATTATTTTTCATTTTTTAGTTTTGCTACTCTTGACAAAATGGCGAAAAAAATTTTTAGTGAACAAGAGTAGCAAAGTTTGGAATGTTGCCAACAGATGGCAACCCACTAAAAAATTTCTTCTCCATAGAGTAGCAAAGTTTGAAATGTTGCCAACAGATGGCAACCCAGGCAAAGTTTGGAATGTTGCCAACAGATGGCAACCCACTAAAAATTTCTTCTCCATTGAGTAGCAAAGTTTGAAATGTTGCCAACAGATGGCAACCCAGGTGTTGTTTTTATAATATAATGGATTTTTTTCCTGGCTATCAAAAACAAGATAACGGGATACTGTTTGCAGATTATTGCATTGTCATGGGTCATTAATAAGTGTGCAAAGTTTCAAAGAAATCGAATAGCTGGAAGTTGGTTAAAATTAGGCTCAAAGATTCCGTTACATAGATAGCCAGATGGATAGTTACAACCCAAGTTAATAAAAGCGTGTTAAAA
>JACEGR010011964.1:0-13090 GCA_014170235.1 Listronotus bonariensis | reverse complement strand
CGGGACTTAAATACTTGAAGATTTGGGGGAAGGAAAGACCTCCGCGGGCAGCAGGTTCCACAATCTAGAAACTCTAGGGATAAAAGAACGAACAAAGTGGGAAGTTCGGGGCCTGTCCAGTTGGACCGTATAGGGATGCATACGCGCGGAACCACGAGTTTCTCTGTTGGGAACCGTGAGTGGAGGAACTATACTGGACAATTTTTCAGAGCAGAAGCCATGGAAGTACCTATAAAAAAGCGATAAATCCCCCACAGCCCGACGATGTGCAAGAGAGGGAAGCCTTTCTGTAAGTGAAGGATCATTAATGAGACGAATAGCTCTTCTTTGAATAGAATCAAGAATGCTTAGGGTTGTGGGGGACGCCATGCCCCAGATATGAGAACAATATTCCAAGGGAGGTCGGATTTGGGACACATATAAAGTGTATAAATTAGAAGGGAAAAAATACTTTATGGCTCGAAGGAGAAATCCAAGCTTTTTAAAGCTGCCGTGGCTATAGATACAATGTGTTTATGCCAGTTAAGGTTACTTTCAAATGTGACGCTTACAAGATTAAAAGTGTCTTTGCTCTGTAAAACTTGGCCGCTCATAAGTAGAGGATGAGTATTTGATGACTCTTTTCGCGACAAGGAACATGATTGTGTTTTGGATGCATTAAAATGGACGAGATTTTTAGCGCCCCAATCCAATATTAAATTAAGATTCTGCGAAAGAGATATCTGCATCGCTCTGCGTTTGTTTTCCAAGTCAGGTTTAGTAATGGGTTTAGGAAGCTGAAAACTGGAGTGAAGGGTACTATCGTCGGCGAAACTATGAATGGAATTAGTTGTGGACGAGAGAAGGTCGTTGATGTGAAGAAGAAACAATGTTGGTGACAGAACTGAGCCCTGAGGGACTCCAGCATTTACTTGGTGAAAGCTTGAAGAATGGCCGTCCACAATAACTGATATACGACGATCAGATAGATAACTAGAGAGCCAAGTACAGAGTTTAGTTGAAAGATCATAGGAGGGAAGTTTATAAAGAAGAATTGCGGCATATCAGACCTGGTCAAAAGCATTGGATATATCAAAGAGCAACGATCTGGGACTCATCTAGAAACTCAAGAGACTTTTTCCAACAGTGTGATATTAAGGAAAGAAGATCTGCTGTAGATCTTTTGTGGCGAAATCCATAGTGCCTGTCATGTAAAATTTTTGTGTTTTTCTAAGTACTTAAGAATTTGTGAATTAATTAGTTTTTTAGTTTTAGTATCTAGTACTTAGGCTTTATACAAGCCTTCGTGAGCTGTCATAAAAATAATAAAAAAAGAAATATGCATACATAAATAGCTAGCTGTAAACCACGAATCAATAATAAATATTTTAGGTGTGCATTTACCGCAAATAAAGTAAAAACCAATTGTATAACACTTATTTATATTAATATATTGCACAAATGTTAAACAAACAATAAAAAAAACAAGAATAGATACATAACTCAAAGGTAAGAAGCAGGATATTAAATAATTTTCTAAAATTGTTATCTAATCAAATACATAGAATTGCTTCTATTTTACATTATTTATTAGCTTCAACGTGTTTTCTGCAAAAATTAATAATTAATTTATGGATTATATAATGCCAATGAGTAATAATTAACTGGAAAATAAATATATTATTAAGCAAATTATATGGTACTTACATATTGTTGATCGTGTTAAGAAAGTTTATGTTTGTTAGTCTGTTATTGTAAAAATTAAGGCCTGTTTGTTTTGCTTTGATTTCTACGTCAAAAATTATATGGTTTATGTCAAAGTTATTACTAACGTATGTCCTAAAAGTTTTGGCACACAATATTTATCTTGGTATACGAAGAAGCTGCGCTTGAGAGTATTTGGGGCACTTACGTCTCTTTCGATATTTAAGACCATTCCTCCTCAATTCCAACGATATCGTACTCTTAGAAGATCTGTATTGCCTAGCCAGTCTCCTCGTTGACATTCCAATCTGGTTTTTGCTCTTCTCACCAATCTCTCTGACCTCTGTGCGGTAAATGCACGTGGTCTTCCACTTTTGGGAGATTCAGACATGGTATTCCCTGCTCGCACTCCGCTATTGTTCTATAAATGGTTCTGCGTGAAATGTTTTCATTCTGGAATATTCGACAGATTTTAGCTTTGGGTATCCGCCCAACTAACTTGTAGATACTTTTTCCTATTTCTAATTTATACGACATCTTAAAGCGAAAACTTCAAAATAAATAAATCTCAACTGACAGTAAATAAAGTAAATAAAGTTTTTGTTTTCAAAGGCAACTTGATATTATTTTGTTTTTGTTAAAATTAAAGACAATGAGTTTTGTGCCAAAACTTTTAGGACATACGTTAATATAGTTCATTGTTTACTGTTATTGAAAATTGTTACTAAATTTTGTATATAATAGTAGGGGCGTCCACAATGCTAAATCGGAATTTACTCGAGCATCATAGAGACCTACTGGGTTGCAAAGCTTAGATGATAAGAAGAAAAAAATGTTATATAATGTATACCTTTTCATCGGTGGAAAAAGCAGCTATAGCTTTTTAATATGTCAAAAAAATACTGCTACTATTTCGGCTTGTGAAAATCGTTTGGATTGTATTGAATTATATATTTTTCGTTATTCTAAAATTATTTTTTCAAAATAAAAAAACAGCCACGCTCAAGAATATCAAAATGACGTTTTTTTACAACTTTGTGGCCCTCCGCTATCTTTACGTCGCTCTAAAATTGTTAGATTAGTGGAATATAAACTGTTTAGCATGTCATTAACTTTAATTTTTAATGCTGTATTAACTCTAAGCTTATTTATAATCACTAGGTACACCCATATTATTATGTAAGACTCCCTGAGTGTATAAGAGATATTCCAACTATTTAAAACATATTTTTTATACGACTGCTTTAGAAAATGGGGTTTTGCACACGCTAAACAAGCTTTGAAAATTGTATTTTGCGCACAATGTGTGCAAGGAAAATATGTTTTTTTGCACACGGTTCTGTCTTTCAATATGATTTATTATGGTTTTTATTGTTATGTCAAAAATATAGAAAACTCAAAGTAAGCTTTATTCCATAGCAACCGTCATAGTTTTCTTGTTTTGTTGATTAGATACCAATTTAGATACAAAAAATTTTGATTTCGCGAAAAATGTCCGATTCTGAAGAAATTCTAAAAAAGCGAGTTTAATCTCGTCAAACCTACTTCCAACAAAGTCAAGAGATCGATATGAAGCCGAGTTACATCGATTTATGAAGTGGAGACAAGCAAATAACGTACAAACGTTTTCCGAAAATGTTATGTTGGTGTACTTTGAAGAGCTGTCGAACAAATACAAGTCTTCAACATTATGGAGCACCTTTTCCATGCTAAAATCAACCCTGAGGGCAAACCAAAATACGGATATTGGGAAATACCAGAAGTTGCAGGCCCTAATAAAAAGAAAATCAGAAAACTATGTGCCAAAGAAGTCCAAAATTCTTAGCGAGAATGATTTTTGCCGCTTCCTAAAGAACGCTTCAGACGAGAAATATTTGCTAATCAAGGTAGGCATCACAGTTATTTTATTTATTTTATGGTGTCATTTTTTATAGTGAGAAGGTTTAGTAGGCAGGGGTTACCCAATTCTGTTTTTAAATAGTGCTAGTTTCATAAAGTACTTACTTAAAATGAATAAAACTAAAGACTTATCGGTATTTTTCTTGTTTCAGGCAGTGGTGGCAGTCGGACTTTCTGGGGCATGCCGAAGAGAAGAATTGTGCTTCCTTAAAAAAGAAAATATGACGGATTTTGGCAGCGCAATGTTAATTAAACTAGAGAATACCAAAACGAAGATGCCGAGATCATTTACAGTGTCAGGAAGTCTCTACACCATCTTAAAAAAGTATTCTGCCCTTCGACCTCCACTCCTGCAAACAGATCGTTTTTTTCTTAATTATCAAAATGGAAAATGCACTCGCCAAAACATTGGAATTAACAAAATTGGCGGTATGGCAAAAGACATCGCCAAATTTTTGATGTTGGAAACTCCAGAAGCCTATACCGGGCATTGCTTTAGGCGGTCGTCAGCCACAATATTGGTGAATTCTGGATCAGATTTGCTGGCTCTGAAGCGCCATGGTGGATGGAAATCCAGCTCAGTCGCCGAAAGTTATATAGATGACTCGCTTAGTAATAAAATGGATGTTTCAGAGAGGATCTCTTCCTCTATGTCGTCTGTTGCGGCACAGCCACAACAGCAATTGAGTAATGAAGTGCCGCAAGAAAACTGCAATATGCCGACGACAGAGAACTGTATAAGCAAGGTGCCAGAAAATGTTGTCTCCATCGTTAAAAAGTCGATCAACAATGCGACGATTCCTGCAGAAGTAAACATTACAATTAATATTTTAAAATAGTTATGAAGTTTCCTGTTTGCTAAATTATAGTCTGTAGTTTCTTGTTTTCATTACTTTTGTTTTGCGTTTGTTTTTAAAATAAAAATTTACACAAAAATGTTTTTTTATTTGCAGTCGTATAAAAGTATCGTAAAAACTCGTTAGAAAACCTCTTTGCACACTCGCGAGACTTGTGGACCTCGACTTCGTCTCGGTCCATCAATTTGTCTCGCCCGTGTGCAAAGAGTCGTTTTCAAACCTTGTTGTTTAATATACTATTTCTTTACTCATAAGTCATAACACAAGTAATATTCATTTTTCTACTAGTTGACATTAAGCAAGGTCATCCAGGACATACCTACAAGTACAAGTAGTTTTTATATAATCTTTGCTTAACATGGCTTTTTGCAAATTAATTTTTATTATTTCTTATAAAAATAGCAGCATTGTGCAATGTATATTTATAGTTGTTATAAAAAGTAAACTAAACTTACACTGGATGTTTTAACCTAATTTTTAAAGTTATTCGATTCAAGAAATCGAAATTTTCTTACGTATTTATATGTATGTGTTGAGTATGATATGCATTAAATAAATATTTAAGACAGATTAACTGTAGTCAATTACATAGATAAAACAAGACAAATTTAAAAAGGTTGTTCTGCAGTTTATAATATTCTATATGCACAAATCTGAAAGTAATTTTCTTTATAATGTATGTATACCAGAAAGACTAGTTTGTCAAAACTACTTTCTCTGATTGCGTAAGACTTTAAATTCAATCCAGTAAAAAATATCTTTTAATAAGGATATTATATTGATGACTGTATCAAAAGATGACACAAAGAAACAGCAAAATATTTACATTACAATAATCCATTTTTACTCTGTTATAATAATGTGATAAGTTAAAATTATAATTATAAGTATTTTAATCAATTCAAACGTCAAAAAGTTTTAATATAAAGGCAATCAAGTTATCTTAAAGGCTTTTTAATTCCCTGTCCAACAGACTTTAATTTTCAAGATCGATTTAGTAGTTTTCGATATAATGTACCCTAAAAACCAGGTGTCTTTAGCCCCTGTAAACGTTTTATTAAAAGTTCCAATAATGCAATAACTGCAAATTTTGGCCCCAGAACTTATAAAAAATAAATTTAACTATTTACTTTGCTTGAGCTACTTGGTCCAAAATTCAACGTTTAATTATTACATTTATGGCCCTCAAGATTAAATGGTATTCAATTTAATATTAAATTTATATTTAATTTAATTTATATTTAAATATTGCAAGTTAAGGTGATATATCTGCTTACCAAATTTAATTTAAATGTATTTAAAAATTAAAAAATTACAGGGGCTAAAAAACAACTACTGAACCGATTTTGACAAATTAATGTTTTATAAAAAAAATTATCAACCCTTTAAAATAAGTATCACTTGACCCCCTTTCCCATTTAAACTTTTTGACGTTTGTGTTGGGCTGGGGGAGGGGGCAACCATGGACAAAATGAGACTTCTAAAAATAAATATTGACGTTTTAGGATTTTTTACATCCCAAAAAAACGGCATTATAGGAGGTAGCTGCTTTTATTGAAATGCATTATATTTTATTTTTGTATAATGTATAGGTAAATTTAATTTATTAATTATTAAATGTTTTATTTATTATTTAATAAATACATACAGTGCATTTTTTAACCTCCCCTCCGCTTTAATTTTTTGAACAAATAAATTTGAAAATTTAAAACTTTAGAAAATAAAATTAAGGTGTAAATACTAAATATATTTTAGAGTAAATCTAATAGATGCGAATAGCAAGATGGCTACTGAGCGCCAACTTGACAAAAATTGATGGTCTTGTAGCATATCATTTTAAATTTTATGACGAGTATTTTATTATCCTAGAATATAATGTCAATTAATGTTGTAGTTTCGTAAAGCCCTTTTAAAGATCTTTTTAATGGTTGGACAGAAGTAGACATACATTTTTTAAATAAAACACCCTGTATATTATATCACCATTAAAAAGATCTATAAAGGAACCTTAAGGAAATACCCTATTAACTATATTTAACTTTATTAGTTTCGAAATTAAGGCCATCCAAATAAGCACTCGTCAAAGGAGAGCTTTAAAATGATAAAATTATGAAGACCTCCTTTCCTTTAAATTTTTGAATCTACTTGAATTTTAAAAATAAATAATTATTTTTACTATATATATTATATATATTATATATATATTGTGAACACCTAGTATAAAAAAAGTATACATTTTGGGAATTTTAAAAATATACATTTTTGGGAAATTTAAATATAATTGGGTTACTTAACATTGGGAAATTTGGTACATAAAACAATACGTGAAGTGTCAAGGTTTAAAAAGTAGAAATCAAACAATTTTCTAGGTTACTCTTATAATAATAAAACAAAAACATTAAACAAGTTGAGTTGCCTAGAAATGCAAAACAAATACTGAAAAATTTAATATTTAAAGAGAACAAAATTTTAAGACGGGGATTGATTGTTTATCAGATAACAAGCAGTTAGTGAAGTAAACTAAAAAGTTAAAGTTTGAGTTAAGTCCCGTACGGGCTATCCCTAGGGATATGCCCGTACTAATTTAAGTTAATCAAATAAGTTAAGTTGGATTTAAAAAAATGCGAGGTTAGTGTTGATGGTCCACCGGTCTCATTGTCTCAATAGATAGTTCCATATGGTACATTTGCCCAAGTCAAGTAGTATTTCAAAATGTCTAAACGTCACATATGGTGGAGGCGCCCCCGTTCCCAGTGACCTTTGTGAAACGTCGGTTATGGTAAGCTGTGCCCGCCCTAGTTCCAGTGCCCTTTGTGAAGCGATAGGAAAAGTCGCTTATGGTACGCCCTTCCTACCCCTCAGTTTATTTGTGGAAGAAAATACCATATATATGGTAAAGGCGTCCCGTTCCCCGGAGAAGAAATGTGTGTGAAAGGACGAAGATGGAGAAAAAATATGTTGCGTAGCGTAGCTGCAAGGAGGTAGCAGCGTAGCTACAAGAAAAGGAAGATAAGGTATATCTTCAGTTTTCAAATATGGCTAAATGGTGTTAGCCAGAGGTGATAAAGAAGAATATGGAAATATATTTATTTGTGTCGAAGTTGTATGGTACGTCGTGAAGACGGAGTTCAGAAGCAGCATGAGGCTGCATTAGCACTGGAAGCCGCAGCTCTAGTATGGGGAAGAGCTCTGAAGTATGGTCTTGAATGGTGGGGTACAAGACAGTTAAGCGGCCCTGAGAAAGCTCAGGATATGGGTAAATTGGCACGCGGCTGCAGTAACCTGATGTAGAAGAAGAAAATGGGAGTGGAAAGGCGGAAAATGGTATGTGGAGGAGAAGTACGGGACAAAAGGCCAATGGAACGCACCATCAAGGACATGGACAGGGAGGCAAGGTGGACACAGTACAATTCAACAAAAGATGGACAATCTAGAACATTATGGTATTTGTAAAGTGTTTAGGTAAATCTGTAATGTTTTTTAATTAATGGTATTTTTTTTGGTTGTTTACTTATTAGAAAAAGTATAATATTGATAAAAATAATGATTTAATATGCAGAGAAAAGTAGCCTAAAAGTAAAATTTGATAATAACTCTTTTTTAACCCACCGTATATGTAATATTAAGTGATGAAAGGGTCATTGTTTTGATGATATATAATATCCGAGAAAGGTCAAGACCATATCTAATAATGCAGAGCTAGCTAGTTTCAAATAAACATTTTTTATTTACCAAGTCAGATGTTTTTATGTAGCACAATAACACTATGCATTTAAAGTGTTTAATATGGGAGGTATAAAATTTAGGCCACTTTTCTCTAAAAAATAATCTTAACCGTTACAACTATATTTAAATAAAACTACTTGGAGAAAATCCCAAATTTAGAAATTATTCAGTTAACAATGAAAAAATTTAACCTTTTTCTTATAATCAATGACAAATCTTTTATTTTTTAGAAAAAAGTCAAGTTAATTAATTATTTATTGGATTAAGGGCTATTTGTTCATTTTTTTTTGTTTACATTTATTGAAAAAATTTTAGATAAAACTTTTTTCATATTTTTAAAAACTTCGAAAAGTTAAGGTTATTTACGGTAATTTACATAATAGGTAAAACATTGTTAGATTTTTAAATATTTGTAAGCTATATGGAACTATCGATTTTGGTAATATTGCTAATTTTTTTAAAGGGGTTAAAGTAAATTTGGCTCATTTCTAATAGCGTTGTGGGTCCAACGCTTTCAGGGAAGGGGCATATGTGAACACCTAGTATAAAAAAGTATACATTTTGGGAATTTTAAAAATATACATTTTGGGAAATTTAAATATAATTGGGTTACTTAACATTGGGAAATTTGGTACATAAAACAATACGTGAAGTGTCAAGGTTTAAAAAGTAGAAATCAAACAATTTTCTAGGTTACTCTTATAATAATAAAACAAAAACATTAAACAAGTTGAGTTGCCTAGAAATGCAAAACAAATACTGAAAAATTTAATATTTAAAGAGAACAAAATTTTAAGACGGGGATTGATTGTTTATCAGATAACAAGCAGTTAGTGAAGTAAACTAAAAAGTTAAAGTTTGAGTTAAGTCCCGTACGGGCTATCCCTAGGGATATGCCCGTACCAAATTTAGTTAATCAAATAAGTTAAGTTGGATTTTAAAAAAATGCGAGGTTAGTGTTGATGGTCCACCGGTCTCATTGTCTCAATAGATAGTTCCATATGGTAGATTTGCCCAAGTGACGTCAAGTAGACCCTATGTATGTATTATTCCAAAATTTTACACGTCACAATATATATATATATATATATATATATATATATATATATATATATATATATATATATATATATATATATATATATATATATATATATATATATATATATATATATATATATATATATATATATATACACAGTGGCGGCAAACTAATTGAAACGATACTTAAAAAACAATTTAATAATTTTTATACAGAAATGTATACGAGAAATTTCAAATTTTATTTTAATGATACTTTTTAAGTATCATTAAAATAAAATTTGAAATTTCTGGTATACATTTTTGTAAAAAATTATTACATTATTTTTTAAGTATCGGTTCCAATTAGTTTGCCGCCACTGTATATATTTATATATTTATATATTTACAGTTTTTGTTATAATTCTTATATCTATTAAATTTAAAGATCATTGCACAGTAGATCAAGCCGACAAAAATGGTACAGCTACAACGTTATGGTCATATTAATTTACTTAATAAATTGTTGTTCAATAAGCAATAAACAATTTTTTAAATGGTATATTAAATACGTTTAAACAGTTACATGAACTTTCTACACTATAAAACACGGGAAAGCTGAAAATATACAATTTAACTTAATTGTTTTTAACACAAAAATAGACATTTTGTAATTAATTATTGCCGTAAGTTTATCTGTCATTTAATTATCTTAAAATTATATAGGGGGACGGGGGGTAGGTAAGAAGTTATTCTGTACCGTTGTGTATTTTAAAATCACTCCTATTAATATTGTACCAGGTCATCCAAATTGTGTGTCCGATATTAGTAACTTTGGTATTAGCCAAAATGTAAAATTGTTTAAATTACCAAACTAGAAGCAAATTGCAAAAATTATTTAACGCTTTTAATATCAAGGATTAAAAAGAATTTACAAATAGTATTTTTTAAAATAAAATATCCTGTTTATTTTATTACAACTCTGGTTTATCCAATTTTTAATAATCTTAAAAATATATCCACCCTTAGGAGTTTGAAACTAGAAAGGCTTTCCTCTCTTGCCCATCGACGGGCTGTAAGGGATTTATCGCTTTTTATAGGTACTTCCATGGCTTCTGCTTTGAAGAATTGTCCAGTATAAATCCTTCACTTACGGTTCTCAACCGAGAAACTCGCCGCCCGTATGCATCCCTAAATGGTCCAACTAGACCGGCCCTGAACTTCCCACTTTGTTAGTTCTTTTATCCTTGGAGTTTCTAGAATATGAAACCCGCTGCAGGCGAAGGTCTTTTCTTTCCCCCAAATCTTCAAGTATTTAAGTCACATGTCAACTAACTCCCTATTACCTCGACACCTATGGCACCTTAGTATTTAGATTTTTAGCCTTCGTAAAGTATCAAAAAAAAAGAGAAAAAATACATATTTGATTCAAAAAAG
Source organism: Listronotus bonariensis (assembly GCA_014170235.1). NCBI lineage: Eukaryota > Metazoa > Arthropoda > Insecta > Coleoptera > Curculionidae > Listronotus > Listronotus bonariensis. The sequence goes on along the minus strand of JACEGR010011964.1, from coordinate 2,468 downwards.
CCTAAAAATACAAAAAGAATAAGCTTTTTTACCTTAATATTTATGAAATTACTTATTTAGCCTGGTCTAGGTTTAAAAACAAAACAGATCTTGTGATGCCAATTGAGGTTTTTAATAATTGACTCCAAAATATATAAAGGCATCAAGTCACCTTCTCCTTATAAGTATTTATGATTTGTTGATGTCTTGCCTTAACAGTAAATTTAAATTTAAGTAATATGATCAAAAACAAATAACCAAAAAATTTTTATGTAAAACGGCATTTTACCATTTATTTTTTTAATGACTCCATGTTCTCCTACTTGCCATTTAATTATCTTAAAGTTTATTTACCGTTTTATTACGTAAAAAGAAATTTAAATTTAATTAAAATTTGCATTTCTGTTTTTATAGGTTTAACTGTAAATTGACACAAAACAAGTTTTAAAAATATGTACATTTAGTACAAACCCAATCCTCACCTACGAAATATTGAAAGTGCAATAAAAAAATATTGGGCAATTTAAACGATAAATTCTTTATTACAGTGGACTTGCGTTTATTCAAAAAAGGATTGCAGGGTGACGTTAAACTATTAAATTTTGCTGAATTATTATACCGGGTGTCAATTTGAAAACTTCCCACCCTTAATATCTTTCTTGGAGTTAAAACATGACAAATCGGAAAGACCCGTCAATTTTATTTGTAAGGGGGACACTTAAAATGAATATTTTTAGCCTTCTTGTTTCAACCCCCTAGGAGGGGTAGATGTCACCCTTAGAATATTAAATGGGAATGGGGGTCAAGTGATACATCATTTTAAAGCTCCTGACGAGTACTTTATAACCCTAGAATATGAAGTCAATATCTTCACCTATTACAAAATGGCGGTACTTTAAAAATTACCTAAATACCTGATTTGGATGGCCATATTTCCGAAACTAATAAAGTTAGATGTACCTAATGTGGTGTTTTCTTAAAGCTCTTTTAAAGGTCTTTTTAATGGTGATACTGGTAGTAATATACAGAATAGAAGAAAAAGTACATATTTTTTTATTTAAGAACCCTGTATATTATTTTACCATTAAAAAGACCTTTAAAAGAGCTTTAAGAAAACACCACATTAGGTACATCTAACTCTATTAGTTTCGAAATATGGCCATCCAAATCAGGTATTTAGGTAATTTTTAAAGTACCGCCATTTTGTTATAGGTGAAGATATTGACTTCATATTCTAGGGTTATAAAGTACTCGTCAGGAGCTTTAAAATGATGTATCACTTGACCCCCATTCCCATTTAATATTCTAAGGGTGACATCTACCCTCCTAGGGGGTTGAAACAAGAAGGCTAAAAATATTCATTTTAAGTGTCCCCCTTACAAATAAAATTGACGGGTCTTTCCGATTTGTCATATTTTTAACTCCAAGAAAGATATTAAGGGTGGAAGTTTTCAAATTGACACCCGGTATAGTACTATCTATGACCAACTATAATCCGGACTATTTTTATAAGACAAATTTAAACTGATCTTCCATCTAACTATAGACCAATTTCAATTCTCTCCAGTTCTTTGTAAAGTAATGGAAAAATTAATTAATTCACATATTCTTAAATACTTAGAAAAACACAAAATTTTGCATGACAGGCAGTATGGATTTCGCCACAAAAGATCTACAGCAGATCTTCTTTCCTTCGTATCACACTGTTGGAACAAGTCTCTTGAGTTCCTAGGTGAGTCCCAGATCGTTGCTCTTGATATATCCAAAGCTTTTGACCAGGTCTGGCATGCCGCACTTCTTAATAAACTTCCCTCCTATGGTCTTACAACTAAACTCTGTACTTGGCTCTCTAGTTATCTATCTGATCGACGTATATCAGTTATTGTGGACGGCCATTCTTTAAGCTTTCACCAAGTAAATGCTGGAGTCCCTCAGGGCTCAGTTCTGGCACCAACATTGTTTCTTCTTCACATCAACGACCTTCTCTCGTCCACAACTAATGCCATTCATAGTTTCGCCGACGATAGTACCCTTCACTCCAGTTTTCAGGTTCTTAAACCCATCACTAAACCTGACTTGGAAAATAAACGCAGAGCAATGCAGATATCTCTTTCGCAGGATCTTAATTTAATATTGTATTGGGGCGACAAAAAATCTCGTCCATTTTAAAGCATTCAAAACACAATCATGTTTGTTGTCGCGAAAAGAGTCATAAAATAATTATCCTATACTTATGAGCGGCCAAGTTTTACAGAGCAAAGACACCTTCAATCTTGTGGGCGTCACATTTGAAAGTAACCTTAACTGGCATAAACACATTGTATCTATAGTTACGGTAGCTTCAAAAAAACTTGGATTTATCTTCCGAGCCAGTATTTTTCTCCTTCTAATTTATACACCTTGTATGTGTCCCAAAGACACCCACGGTACGTTAGTATTTAGGCTTTAAGCCTTCGTGATTTGTCCAAAGATAAAAAATGTAGATGAGG
>JACEGR010011963.1:0-13095 GCA_014170235.1 Listronotus bonariensis | reverse complement strand
AAAATGTTTGATGTGTGATGCGAAGAGAAGTGTTCAGGGATTGTTAATTTCTGAGCAGCAAAAGTAAGTGATATTATTCAACTTTTAGAGAATAGATTTGGAAGACCTGATTTAATTGTTAAAAATATGATTTATGAGGCTAAAAATTTGCAAAATATAAGAAATAATGATTTTTCGGGTTTAACAAATTTTGCTGAAATAATTTCAAATTTAGTACTTACTTTAGAATCTTTAAACATGAATAATTACTTAACATGTCCACAGCTTTTAGAAGAATTTGTTCAAAAACTACCATTTAACATGCAGTTTTCTTGGGGAAGGATAGTTTCTAAGAAAAAAGGTGATGTATCAATGAAAACATTTAAAGAGTGGATATGGGAGGAATCTATAGCTGCAAGTTATGTTACTAGTAAGCCTCAGACCTTTTTAGACAAGAAAAAGATAAAAGAAGTTTTTGTATATCAGAAAAACAAAAAAATGTTATGTCTGTATTTTGTGTCAAGATAAACATAATTTAGATAAATGTAAAAAATTTATAGATAAAACTTTAGAAGAGAAATGGAATTTTGTTAAGGGAAAAATATATGCTTTTCTTGTCTAAAATGTTCTCATAAAATCAATGAATGTAGAAAGAAGAAGCCATGCAACAAAGAAAACTGTGAAAAAATGCACCATCCTTAACTACATAAGGAAAAACAGAATTTTAGAAAATGTTCTACGGAGACTAGCAATGTTCTGAATAATGCTGATATTTTCTCTGAGAAACAGAATATAACCCAAAGTAATAAGGATATTGTTGATCCTTCATCAAACAAGGCATATATCTCAACTCTCAGTGGTTTCTGCTTTTATAATGACTGGTAAATTTTTTAAACTACCCATAGACAACATGATATAAAACAAAAATAAAGGAAGATATAGACTTTTATTTTTAATAATAAGAAAGATACAGGGTGTCAAAGTGAAAAAATATTTTTAATTTATTTCACTAATTTTTGGTGGATCCAAAAAGCATAGGAGAGTTTACTGGTTTACATATATGGTACATACAGGGTAGAACAAAAAAGTTGTGAAGTTTTAACGAAATTTAATGTATTGTAGGTTCTGCTCTCTAACATACACATAGAAAAAAATCAAATCTAAATACTTCATGTCAGAAAACCCTTATATTCCGAGAGAAATAAATTGAAAATATTCTTTTTACTTTGTCACCCTGTATCTTCCTTATTGTCGACTTTTCAATATACATCTACTACGTATATATCGAGTAGTTGAAGCTAGCTTGAGTTAAAGTGGCTTTAAAGCGATTTTCAAGTCTACGTGTTTATTTCTGGTGACTTGAAAGTCGATTGAAAATCGAGGTCAAGCACAGTTCAGGCCATGGTCGAACGCATGCGGCAGTTTTGCATCCAACTTCACAGTAGACAAAATGAACCTAGCTTAAGTTAAAGTGGCTTTTAAAAGGGGCTTAAAAAAGCGATGTAAACGCGCTTGAAGCCGATTAGAAACATATAAACGATTCAAGCGGACTAAATAACTGCGTAACTTCAGATGAATGCTTTCTCGAACGTCATCAGTGTCAATTTCATATATAATTTTGACATTTTTATACAAAATATAATTGGAAAAACAGGTAAAAATACTTTAAAAGACGCTCACACCAATAACACCACATAAAACGGGACAAATTAAAAGGTAAGGTTTGTTTTTCATTTGATGTCTACTGTGAAGTTGGATGCAAAACTGCCGCATGCGTCCGACCATGGCCTGAAATGTGCTTGACCTCGATTTTCAATCGACTTTCAAGTCACCGAAATAAACACGTAGACTTGAAAATCGCTTTAAAGCCGCTTTGTTTTCAAGCCAGCTTAAAGCATTCGATATAAACGTAGTAATATATTCTGATCATTTTATATTGAGAAAATACTCAGTAAGTAACTATGATTACTGACTTCAGAAACCAATAAAATACATTTTTAATTATGATAACATTTATTTATATTTTTTCATTGGCGTGCGAGCGGGATTTGGGGTACTTATTAAAAAAATACGGTATACAAATGCTTTTGCTGGCAGCAAAAAAATATTTTGATATAATTTTTTCTTCACTACCAAGAATATTTTTAATCTCTTGATTTATTTTTGTTCGACGCATGGTTTTCGCGTAATTGATAAAATATGGTTTTTGCTGTTTTCTGTATTTTAACTATTTTTATCACCCCCTGTACTAATTTCTTCTTTTTTTTTTAGGTAAACAGTTGCAGAGAATTTATGAAACTAGAAGTTGAAATGCCATATATTACAGGTATATTGTTTTTGGTTTTTTTTTCTCAAAGAGGTAAACTGGATATTAAAAAAATATATTTTTTTAAAATTGTATCAATCTCTCTGACCTCAAAATAGGTTGATTGCGGCCAACTTAGGTATACCTAAAATTGCTTACTTTGACCAGTAGAGATTTGAAAAAATAACTGTATAGTTCGATACTCTGATAACGTTAACGGATTAATAGGTAAAAGGTGTAAAACGTTTAAAAATTCATCACCCACGGTACCTGATACTTGGGCTTTATACAAGCTCCGGGAGTTTTCATAGAAATATGTTTATTTTTATTTGGTAACATGATGTATTTAAAATATGTGATGCTTTTTTAGATGTTTCTTGGTTTATTCTGGTTTAGAAACTTCTTGTTTGGGGACCTAATTAAATTTTACCTGACCTGACCCTTTTTTTCTGCTTTAGACACCTCGAAAAAAATGCATAAAATTTTATTTTCGTTTGGTAATATAAGGGTGGGAATTATGCGTTGTAACGTGCATTAGCCAAATGCGAAACAATAGTTCTGTGGGGGTCATGTTTAGTGCTCGTTACTTATTTTTTTATTACTTAATTAAACCCAAGACACACTTTATAAATCCACTTATGAATTTTATTCCCACCTTTAGGGTACCATACAAGAAGAAATAATTGTGGATTTTTGTCGAGGTGACCAAACCAGAAAAAACTAGAATCTCCCAAACGCATAAACCCTTTCTTACAGGGTATTAAAGATAATTTTAAAAACCTATTTTAAGTGTTCATATTGTCGATATCATCGCCCATGTCTACTAATTTAACGCGTCTAAACTTAAACTTGACAATCCACTTTATTTTAAGCTTGCTCTAGTCTGTCTGCGTACTTTCGCCAAAAAGTCACTCACGCTATCGACCTAGTTTCGTTACTATTATTACCGATGAGAGGGCAAAAAATCATCTTCGAAACTGTTAGATACCAAAAGGACAACATCGACGATTCATTTTATTTGGATCACCTGGTTAAAACTTATTACGATTGTGTAAATGGAGTCTTTGTATGATAAAACGGCAATTAAAAAAACTGTTATGCCAATGGACCATGAAAATAATGTGATGTTAGGATAGATATTTGTTTATGCAATGTTGTTTTTATTGCATTTATGAGTTTTAGTAATTGGTGCATAACTTTGCCTTTGTATAAGAACTAATTGGTAGAAAAAGCCCCTCTTAATTCTAAATTACCTTTTTATACTCATTGGTTATAATTTATAATTTTTTTTAAAGCTTTAAGGTCGCTCACAGCAAAATAAAATGCTGATTTTCCCCATATCTCGTCAATGTTAATTGTTTTGCTATTCTCAGCCAGAGTTTCTTTATGAGAAGGGGTTTAGACATAAGCAAGACCGGTGATAGCTTTTGTCAAGGACGTGAGGGTGTGAGAATTACGATTTCGGTTGGCAGTTCTGTTCAAAGTTGGTAGCATTATCAGCTGATGACAGAGTCGTGCCTTGTTGAAGCTTTGTTTGGTAAAAAGTGTGGAAATTTGCCATTTTCATTTTGCATGGATTTTAAGTTGTTAATGTTTTTGGTTAGTTTAGAGACTTCACATATTATTGGTTCGGACTCGTTTTATTTTAGAGATTTTGATAGTGTTTAGTCGAATAGTTTTCAGTCATTCGTGTTTTTATATACATATGATACTGATGAGTGTCCGCTAATTAATGGTACACAAAAACCACAGATTTCTTATGCGAAAATACCTATTTAGGATTTAAACAAACATACTTATATCCAAAAGTTAATGATAAGGAAGATACGGGGTGTTAAAGGGATATAAATATTTTTTATTCATGCATTTCGATAATTTCTGATATGTTTTAAACATTTTAATAAAACTCGATATCCAGGAGTTTTTAGCTATCAGCTATTTATATCTGAGCAGTTGTAATTATAGCTAATACGATTTTATTGAAGGAACATACTTTCGGGTGCACTGAACAACTAAAACGTGAATACACTGAAAAAATATCAGCTATATTCAAGAGTAATAATCTTGACTAAATGCAAGCTTACATTCATATATCCGCAATAACAACTAATCTTGTTTGAGAAAGCATATAGCCCTTTAATCAATATTAAATATGTATTTAATTAAATTTGATATATTATTAAAATAAGTATAGCTATACTGGGCCGAATATTTTAGCTTTTCTTAGTATAAAACAAACTAGGCTTTATTTAAGTATAGTAATCTTTTAATGAAAATTATAATTGCGATTTGCTTAAGAATAACTAACCTTGGAATAAGTATAAGAATTATTGCATTAATTATACGCAATTCTCGGGTTAAATCTAAATTATCTTTATTAAAGAATAGTTATTTTTATACAAACACTTTTATTATTTAGATTTTAAACTCGATAAGTTTAAACAAAGCATATTTATTATTATTGCGAATAGTTTCATATCGTAGAATTAATTTTGAGTGCCGCCCGGGAATCACATGAATTGACATAAAATAAATTACAGCCAAAAAAAATTAAAAAATGTTTCACATTTTAAGACTGCTAAAAAACTTAACTACTATACATATTTTTAAAAATTTTACTTTTTCGGTATAATCGAAAGAGTCAGATTTTACACAATAGTTTAGTCTTATAAGTCTTCCAGCAGTCTTAGTATGTGACACAATTTTTAAAATTTTTTGAATTTATTTTACATCAATCGATGTTATTACGGGGGGACACTCTCAATTTTATTTAAGATATGAAACCAGTTGCAATAATAATTATTTGAAGTAAACACAATAAAAAAACACCCTATTTAATAATATTGCCTTAAATATTTAAAATGTACCTTAAAAGTATAACACATTTTATATTGTTTTAACTAAAATATTAGAACTTAAAAAAATTATTAAAATTTATAAGATATGATAAATTGGATAGGTAGGTACTACTCCTACTTCATAAGACCTTCTTCGGACATTTTTCATATTTTCAACAAGTTTCAAGCGTTAAAGACGGATAGAAACTCTTTTTGTGTCGGGCACCTGAAATAAATAAAATGGTAAAAATATAATTTGTTTTGCTTTTAGTTTAATGCTGATATGCTACCTAAGCTATAAAAGCAAAACCTTTCTAAAAACATTAAAACATCCTTAGTTTTGTTCCCTGTACGAACTAAAAACGAATACTTTTAAATGAATGAAAAAAAAGCACCAATAGATTTTAAAACTAATCTAACTAAAAAGGAAAAGCCATGCTTCATAAAACAAACAGTATTATACTTAAACACATTTTATAAAAACAGCTTGGATTTAAAAAAAATGCTGTTTTAAAATACCCTGTATAATCTAATACTTTATGTTTTTAAAATAACTATTTATACACGTCTAGCCCCTTTAAAAGGTTAATGGTCACACAACACTAGCAGGAAAATATAAGAAAAAGAATGCCTGCAGGTCAACATTTAGAATAAGATATCGTGCCCGTTTTGTGCTTGCTTAAAGCGTATCTTTTCGACGCATTACTAAAAATTTCGCATTGAAGCTTTTAAAGTGGCTAGACGTGTATGTGAAAAAAGACATCCATCCATCCAAATTCCTAATCTAAAATCTTAGAAATAAGTGTAAAAATCAATTCGTCTTCTTTCGAAAGTAAGGACAATTAACGTACATTGTCTTAGGAAAACGTTATTTATTATAGGTACCGATCCTAAAACTAATATAAAATAAAACTTCAAAAAGAAATGTTAAAATTAATAAAACGTTTCTTGTTCGTAAGAAAGAAGACACCCTAATATTAAAGTCATATTAAATACAAGATCAGTATACCTTTTAGGTTATGGATATTATTAGCGTACCTGTTACGTACATAAATTAAATCAAAATTAGGTAATATACATAAAAATAATATATCTAGTTACCCTCTTACCTTTAATTATAGGAATTAAATAACTTAAATTCCATTTTACAAGCAAATTTTCGATTTCCAAATCAATAAACGCACAATATTCAAACCGACGAAAGACATGGCATCTACACGGGAAAAATGGCTGACCAAATCCCGTCTGCTATTAGGCGAAGCTAGCGCCACCGCATGTTCTTTCCCGCACTTTCAAATAGAACTATAATTTTTATTCAAGTATAGCTAATATCAGGTCCATAATTTAGTGGCTTTGAGTAAAAGAAGTTACACTTGGTTAAATCTTTTAGACAGTTGATTAAAGCGAGCAAAAGTATTCTTGACACAACTGCAATAGTAATTGAAATAATGTGAGTTTAAGAGTTATTTGAAAACAAAAATTTTTTTCATGCAAAACTTAACTGGTTCTTGATTAGATATAAAGCAATCTTGATTAAACCAAAACTTGATTCGAATTTCAAAACGAACATGTTTTTAAAAATAAGATTAGGTTTTTCTTGTCTCAATATTGTTAATGTGGGCTCAAAAGGAGTTACAGGTGATACAAGATAATTCCGTCAAGAGTGGTTTTAGTTTTGGATATAAACTAGAATTTTTTGTGTGTACCTTAAAAACGGTTGTCAAGACGGATTCTTACTAAGTATACCTTTTTTGTGCAGAAAGCATAGAGAAGCTTACTAGTTTACATACATACAGAGTAGTAACAAAAAATTGGGTAGTTTTAGAGAATTTTAAATAGTGTACCCATCGCCCTCTCGTCTACACACAAAAATTAATATTCGATTTAAAAAGCTAATGTTTAGAAACTCCAAGATACCGTTTTATTAAGATATTTAAAAAGGGGGAACAATTATCGGAATAAATTTACTTTTTCTTTTACTCTGACACTCCCCGTATCTTCCTTATTATAAACTTTTGGATATTAGGTATGTTTGGTTAAATCTTAATATTTTGGCATAAGGAATCTGTGGTTTTTCTGTGTACCATTCATTAGCTAGCGGACAACTTGTGTACAAAGTTTTTAAAATGGTTTTTGACTTACGGGACCATGGAAAATGTTTTGCTCTGCCAGGTACCTCATCGTCCTGTCGTCGCTTTGATAATTTTTAATTTTCAATATTTAAACCACATTTATGATTTTGTTTTAGGCTATGCCTATTAAAATAATCCAATAAATTTTGTTTACAACATAGTTCTTTTTGTTTTCTCCTTAATTCTACGCCACTGATCTGCCTAAAATCAAACATGGCCGAAAATGGCCCGACTTGACGTCACAGCCGCGCTAGCCAATATGGCGAATGTCGTGACCTTATCTCATCAATCGACTTTGGTCTCAGCCAATAAAATCAAATTTTGATCGATGAGTGCCGATGTTCCCCGAACCCGACCGCGACGGGACAAAAACCACCCCTTTGGATTATCCCACCGGGTCAAAGAGCGTCATAATGGAGCTCTCTAAGAAAAGCACGCAAAAGGCTGAATCCTACCGAACATTATTTTACAGACAAAAATAAGTAATATATTTTCTTACCGATAGTCTGTCTTCTTTTCCTATTTCATTTCAAACTCTTTCTGTGTAATCTTTTCGCAAATATTTTTTAAAGTATACTTATATAAAGTACAGGACGTTTTTTAACCTCCTCCACAAATCTAATATTAAACAAATCCATCTTTGGTCCAAAAATTTCTTGACGTAATACTAATTTTTTGTGTAAAAACGAACATATTAATCACACAAACAAAGTACAAAACGTTTCTGTATTGCATTTGTTTATCAAAGAAAGCGGATTGCTGAGATCGGACCCGCTAATATGCCTATGTGCTGTCGATGCCTGTAAAAATCGCGTTCTCGCCGCTGTTTTACCGACCCATGTGCGGAGAGCCTAAAACACATATAGGACAACATATAGAAGTATTTCTTCCTGATGCTGTGGCTGGCTTTCCCAGTGGAAAACAGTAGGTTGTGTTGGACCCTGCCCCAAATACACTAGCCCCTACTCCATCATTTGTCCTTGAACCATGGGTGTGACAAACAAGACCTTGTGGGTGTGTCAAGTGATGAATGTGTTCCCTTTGTCCATGTGTCAAGCTGAATTTATGGCTTTTAACTAAAGAGTTTTTGTCAAAAATTATTTGTTTTACACATTACACATGACACTGTGTCGCTATTTTATATTTTTACCGGTGTTGTGTTTACGTCCTTTAATATAATACAGTGTGTCCATTTAAATTCACGCTATATGGAAAACTTTTTATTATTAATTTTAAGAAAAAAGTCATTCTTTATAAAAAGTCTGCATCATGTTTTTTAAGTTTTTGCGAAGCCTGTATACAAAATCAACATTTTCTCTTCCAAGGTTAGTTTATATTTATAAGGTTGCGACATATCCTCAACTTTTAGGCGGTTCGAGGTCGGGGACGCAAGGAAGGGCACTCCACGGAGAAAAGTTGTCAAGACTGGGTAAAATCAAAGCTGATTAACAATCCAGTGGCGTCTAGAATTTGCGCATTTCATTTTGCATTGTTTTGGAAGTGATATTTGTTGAAAGATGTAATTCCAAATGTATTTTATTTAAAGTAAAGGAATTTACAACTTAATAATAATTAAAAACTGTTGTGTAAACGGTTGTTTAATAATACAATAAACTGTATATCTCCGGCACTGAACAACATGGCCGAAAAATGGGAGATGTGACGTCATAACACGTCAAAGCAATATGGCCGAATGTCGTGAACTTATATAGACCGACTTTGGGATGTTGTATTTTTAGGAGTGGTATCCGAGATAATATGTCAGAAAGTATGAAATTTGCTCAAGAGGAAAGTATCCTTATTTTTCATAATATCGACAAATTTTATAAAAAAGATGTTTGGTGTTATAATAATTGTTAATAAAACATTCAAATATGCAAACTTGTTCAATATCCAGAAAAACTTTTTTTTTTAATTTTATGCGTTAAGGGTGAAAATTTAAGTTTGTACATTAGTGCATACCTATTTCGAAATATAATATGTAAAGACAGCTAAAGAACTGTCAAAACTGCCAAAAGTCCCAGAAACGCTCGTCATCACAGAACAAATGTTAAAAAAATTCTTTTAAATAAACCAATTTGCACATTTAAAAAGCCTTTTTAGTCCTAAAAATCTTTTCCGCATAAAATTTTTAATAATATAAAAACAAGTGTACTTTCCTCTTGAGGAAAATTCATATTTTTGACATACCTTGTAGATATACCACTGCAAAAAAATAATATCTGATGATTGCATTTAAGGTTTTTTTATCTTTGGACAATCCACGAAGGCTGAAAGCCTAAATACTAACGTACCGTGGGTGCCTTTAGCAGGGTAAGAGGAAGTTTGTTAACACGGGACTTAAAAACTTGAAGATTTGGGGGAAGGAAAGACCTCCGCTGGCAGTAAGTTCCACAGTCTAAAAACTCTAGGGATAAAAGAACGAACGAAATGGGAAGTTCGGGATCTGTCCAATTGAACTGTATAGGGATGCATACGCGCGGCACCACGAGTTTCTCTGTTGGGAGCTGCAAGAGAAGGGACTATACTGGATAATTCGTCGGAGCAGAAGCCGTAAAAGTATCTATAGAAGAGCGATAGATCTCCCACAGCTCGACGATGGGCAAGAGAAGGAAGTCTTTGAGTAAGTAAAGGATCATTAATAAGACGAACAGCCCTTCTTTGAATGGCATCTAGAATGCTGGGGGTTGTAGGGGATGCCATTCCCCAGACATGAGAACAATATTCCAGAGAGGGTCGAATTTGAGACACATACAAAGTGTATAAATTGGAAGGAGAAAAATACTTTTTGGCTCGGAAAAGAAATCCAAGCTTTTCTGAAGCCGCGGTGGCTATGGATACAATGTGTTTATGCCAGTTAAGGTTATTCTCAAATGTGACGCCCACAAGGTTAAATGTGTCCCCGCTCTGCAAAACCTGGCCACTCATAAGCAAAGGATGAGTGTTTGATGATTTTTTCGCGACAAGGAACATGATTGTGTTTTGGATGCATTAAATTGAACGAGATTTTTGGCGCCCCAATCTAATATCAAATTGAGATCCTGTGAAAGAGATATCTGCATCGCCCTGCGTTTGCTTTCCAAGTCGGGTTGAGAGATTGGTTTGGGAACCTGAAAAGTGGAGTGAAGGGTACTATCGTCCGCATTAGAGCAAGCAGAACTTCTTATAAAGAATAACTTTTTTCCTAAAATTAATAATAAAAACGTTTTTCATATGGTGGGAAGTTAAGTAGACACGCTGTATTTTATTAAATTTTATCGAGTGGCTGATGGCCCTAAATCCAATATATGTTTTTTACCTGAAGTAATATTAAAGCGAATGATAAAATCAAATCAAATATTGGAAAATTAATAAAATTCGCGATACCTTGCTAAATGAAAAATGGAGGCGACGAGTTAAATTCAATTTGTCGACTACTTATAAGGCGCATTCCAATAATTCGATCAAATTTATACATTTCTTCGGAAAACGGGAAATTTTTCTTTTATTAAATAACATTTGATCTTATTACGCTAAGGTCAAAAATATATTTTTAAAAACGTGAAAAGGCTTTTTTTAACTCAGTGCAAGGTATAATACTTTATACAGTGTGATTCAGTATAGAAGGAACAGTTTAAAAATGTAAATTCGGTGCTCTTTGATAAGAAAAAAATCACCAAAAAGTTTAAAGCAAATAAATCGGCATGCTTGTCTTCGCGGCCGCCTTTGCTAAATTTCATTTATGATATGCCGGTTGATGCAGCTGGTCATCGCACTATGGGATAGAAATTAATTTTTTGGTAAAAATTCTGAAACTTACCAATCTAACTTAAAATGAGGTGCTTTTTACTGGAAAAATATTATAAATTATTACGAATGCTTTTGGAAACCTAAAACTTATTATATGTTATTATAAATTTACACCCCCTTAACATTATTATTTTTATTCTACAAAATAAACTAAAATGTCAGCTTGTTTGGTTAATTCGGTAGTATTCTAATCAGTAATCCGATGATTATTATCTCATAGGATATACAGGGTACGACAATAGGTATGATTTTTTAAAAGGAATACCTAAATATTATATCACCACCAAAAATTTTTTTTAAAATGCTTTGAAAAAATACTACATTTGATGTGTCTATCTCAATTAGTTTCGAAAATATGACCATCCAAATCTGAAAAATAATTTTAAATTATCTTCCCAACTTTTTTATTTTTTAACGTATAAAATAAATAAAAAACACTGTTTTGTTGGGTAGATTCTGTAGAATTCATATCTTTCATCAGAATGCTTTTATCTTTTAGGATATACAGTGTAGGACGAAACATATTGAATTTTAAAATGGAAAACCTTGTAAATTATAAAAAAATCTTGTATCTGTCCTTACACTCAAAAGTAGCAAAAAGTAGGAAGGCAATTGTAAGTACAAAAACTGATAAAGAAAAAGGTAAAAAAATCTTTGACACAAGTAGCGAGACTTCGCAAGACTGCATCGGAAACACAACAATAGCTCTTGTTATTTAAACTCTTTTACTTTTTTAGTAAACAAGGCTAATAATAAACTAGGTAGATTAAATGTTGTATATTTATGTTTACTTAAAATACATTTTTACCCCAATAAAAGTCGTCGTACATGTAGTTTGAAGTATCTACTTTGAAATACACAGCATGAACCATTAAAATTTCAAAGTTGCTTTTTGGCCAAAATAATGAATTTCTATCCCATAGTGTATCGGCGCGTCGCTGTAAAGGATAGCGGCGCCTTTGTATAAAATAGTTCGATTGCAGGCGGCCCTTTTTATGTTTTTTGTATTATTTTTAAAGGGTACCGAATTTGCGCTTTTAAAATGTTCTTACTATACTATTTAGATGTTTAATTTTTTTGCTTTACCCTGTATATAATATAGTTTGGGCTGTAACTTTTTTGGCAAATTACAAAAAAACGTTTTGTATTTGTTGCACACTTAATGGACCACACTTAATTTTCGACATTCGAATCAAGCAATTCTCATACACGTTGTGCCCCTTCAAAACTTTTATTTGATAAGTTAAGAAAGACTTGAAGGTAGACGTTCTTTGTCTAATTTTTACCTGCCAGTGTTTGACACACAGAAACTCAAGTGAAAGCGTAGAGATGGTACGATGTATATAAATAATATATGATCTCCATCTTGAAAATTAACACTACGTTGTTCTATGTTATTTAAAAGGGATTTGAATAAATTTGTTATGACTCTTTTTTTGATCTCCGGACATTGCCGACGTGCGTAGAGGAGTACAAAGTTCTTCCCGGAGTGGCGGTTAGAGGTGCTGTACGGACGTTTTTACCTTCGGGGATCAAGGAAAGATTCACGCTAAATTGAATCTTTCTTCTGGATCTAAGCGCTGTGAGCGAAGATTCCTATAAGCTGATGGTATCCTGTTTGGTGGTGAACACGAGGTATTTCTCAAATGGCGGGAAATAGATGAGCGTGCCATGGGAACTGTCAGTAGTGAAAGTGAAGGTTATACGTAACACCAGTAGCAGATCTTGGTTTGACAGCCGACAATTTATGCATTGCATCGATTGTTAAATTATTTTGTTTTCTTTTTGGAATTTCTGGGAGCTACGAGCCCGTTTATCCAGATTTTCCGCCGACGAAGCCCTGGAAAGCATAGTCCAGAAGGAGGAGAGTAGTGGATTGGACCTGAGGGGACCAAAACCAAGAAAAAAAATAGAAATAGAATAGAAATTTGTGTTATATGTGTGTTGAACATCTTAATTGTTAGTATTATTATTTACACCCTTTATTTGGGTTTTGTTTTAAGCTACATAAAAATTAAAAAATAAAATCTGGATAATAATTGAGGCATTTTTA
>JACEGR010011962.1:0-13097 GCA_014170235.1 Listronotus bonariensis | reverse complement strand
TTCCTACGACCACTTGTAGAAAATAGCAAATAGCATACTGATTTCATGCATAAAAATGCGTTATATCACACTAGTGTTGCAAAGTACTTTACAACACTGGTGTGATACATATTATGATGTCATTCTAAAAACTGCTATTGGTTTTGCAAGTGACATATTTATTGTAGTGACAGTAAAAAAAAACTTTTTATTTACCTTAAACGGTAGAACCCAAATTAGCGAAAATCATCTTATTTTATATTTACTAAAATTTACGAAAAAATAAAAACATAAACAAAAATAGACATAACTACAAAAAACAACTTTCACTGACTGGCACAGTTAGTGTATTCCTTTAGCTTGTAGAACCGTTCTGAACCGTTCTCCGAACTGTCAATAGTGTCAAGAACGGTTCTATAACATGAAAAAATGTCAAAAAATTGTAAAAGGAACACTCATGGTGTCGTTCCGGGCGGTTCTGGAGCATAAAAGGAATACATCAAGTGTTGACAGGTAAGTAGATCAAATTTAAAATCTCCCTTCTACCTTTGAGCATGTACTTTATAGAGGCAGCCTTGCCGCTTGACCGTTCGACCTAAAGCGCCAGAGAAAAAGCTTATAGATCAAATTCCTTCCTCTCTTTCTTCGTGTACTCAAACAACTAGTTAAATCTTTTTTTTAATCCCTAATTAAACCTAAGGCTAATACACACTTTATGAATCCACTTTCTTTTATCCATTCATAAATAGAATCAGACCCTTCCGACGTTGCCAAATGCGTTCCATATTTTGCATGGTAACTGACGTTTGGTAGTCGTTTTTCCTTACTTTAAGGACTTTAGGTTATGCATTTACAATTTTCATATTTTTTATATTTTTTCTTAAAAATATGAGGAAAAACTGTTATTTTTACTTAATTTTACATGTGATGTTCAGTTTCATTAACTCGTTTTACCAATTTTACCCCACCCAGCACCCCTTTTACTCCCCGGTCCCGTAAGTTTATTTACTGATATTTTTTTTAAAACGGAATATTTTGGATATGCACCACTTACGTTTTATTTAGAAGAGTGTCTAAAATATGTAAGAATCGATAATTTTTAAAAACCTTTATAATAGCAGAAAACCGTATTAAACTATTAGCGTTATTACCTAACAAAACCATACAATTTTTATTAAGTGAGGGCCTTTTTAAATTCCAAAATGATAAAAGTTATATAATGCTTCTAGGTAGGTGATTTTCGATGTAAAAATATTGCCAAAACAGTATAATATAGCAGTGAGGAAAAGTATATATCACACTAGTGTTGCAAAGTAAATATCACCCTAGTGTTGCAAAGTTCTCAATTGTTTTTTATTTTTCTGAACAGACAAACTTTAATTTATTTATTTTTTGGTGAATAATTTGTGGTCGTAGGAAAAATAGTGTACAGTACTCGGGTGAAAATGACTTTCTTACACTCGTGGGTTTGTCGCACTCGGCTAACGCCTCGTGCTACAATATTCCCACTCGTGTGAAATAAGTCATTTTCCACACTTGTAATGTAATATACTATAAACCAATTACCTTAGTAAAAAATGGAATATTTTAAAGATACAGGGTTTCTAAAATATAATTTGGGTTTTCAGGTTGATTTAAGCAACCATTTTTAAGAAATCTGAATTTAAAAATTCACTTTTTGTATGGCCATGCTTAAGCTATACAGGGTGTTTCAAAATAAGATTCCGAATATGAATTCTTAGGTGAAAATAAAAAGAAAAGTTCAGATAAATCTACAGGGTGGCCCAATTGTTTGAGAAAGTCCACAATTTCTGTTGTGTTTTTTTATCTTTGGACAAACCACGAAGGTTAAAAGCCTAAATTCTAACGTACCGTGGGTGTCTTAAGCGAGGTAAGAGGGAGTTTGTTGACACGGGACTTAAATACTTGAAGATTTGGGGGAAGGAAACAAAGACATAACAAAAAGAAAGATATAACAAAAAGTTTTATATAAAAGTTGTAGAGTTTTTAAACGGGCATGCCCCAAATATATTTTGATGTATACAGAGTGTCCCAAAAAAGTTAGAGCTAAAAAGTTAGGGTTTTTTTTAATTAAAAGCCCTATTTATGTTTACAGAATCGGAATAAGCATAAAATTTTGCATATTGTGCTTTATTTTATATTAACACTAAAGGCGATGTTGCCACGCTATTAATAATTTACTGAAACCTCTGTAAAAAACATTTTACTCGGAAATTAGGTAAAAATGGAAATAAATTAGTTATACTTAGAAACTAAGGACCACAAAATAAATTCTTATAAGAAAATTCACTAAATCTTTTACAGGGTATTTCTTAAAGCATGGCCAACATCTCAATATTTAAAAAGGTAAATCTCACTTTACTCTTTAAATGTAACACCCTGTATATTAGGCCATTTTTAGATTTTGGAAATAAAAATAAGGTAAGTTTCTTTAGCGATTCCTATGCCAAAAATGTAAGTTTATTAGATATAATTCGACCCTCTCTGGAATATTGTTCTCATGTCTGGGGAATGGCATCCCCTACAACCCTCAGCATTCTTGATGCCATTCAATGAAGAGCTGTTCGTCTTATTAATGATCCTTTGCTTACTCAAAGACTTTCTTCTCTTGCCCATCGTCGAGCTGTGAAAGATCTATCGCTCTTCTATAGATACTTTTACGGCTTCTGTTCCGACGAATTATACAGTATAATCCCTCCTCTTGCAGCTCCCAACAGAGAAACTCGTGGTGCCGCGCGTATGCATCCCTATACAGTTCAATTGGACAGGCCCCGAACTTCCCATTTCGTTCGTTCTTTTATCCCTAGAGTTTCTAGACTGTGGAACCTACTGCCAGCGGAGGTCTTTCCTTCCCCCAAATCTTTAAGTTTTTAAGTCCCGTGTTAACAAACTTCCTCTCACACTGCTTAAGACACCCACGGTAGGTTAGTATTTAGGCTTTCAGCCTTCGTGGATTGTCCAAAGATAAAAAAAAATAAGGTTTTTGAAAAATTCATGACATGTATTTTTTTCATAAAGATGAAATTGGTATTTTACCTGGAACACCCAGTATATTTATCAATATTTTAAAATGTTATCTTTTCCGTTTAAAAAAATGTAACAGGCTATGGGTATTACCAAAAAGAACTCGTTTAGCAAATTTTTAATTCTTAATTTCCATGCAATTAATTTTTTTGATTTTGTGAGAATACCCCAAATATTATTAAAAGTAAAACAAAATTGCATTTTGACACCCTGTTTCTTCTTTTTTATTAACTTTTGGACTAACGTAAGTTGAGTTAGATCGTCATATTCTAGCCTCAAGATCTTGTGATAGTTTATATTATCTGCACCTTTAAGAGACACCCTGTATATGGAATATTTACTCAAAATCGCACTTATATTAAATTACGTTTAAACACAAACATACACGAAAGGTTAAATAAAATCTTGAAAAATAAAGCAGATGTGTAAATTCTTCAAATTGCCGCGAATACAAACGTTTCAAAATAATCAGCCATTTTCTTGTTACGAAAAAAAAACACACAGAGCAAAGGAAAAAACGTCGCCTTGTTTAACTTAAATGTTTACTATTTGAGGTGTAAAGAAAATATCCGGAGGAAAAAGGCGAAAAATGTGAAAATTTCTTTGGTGGGTTTTCTTTCTGTTGTTGTTCCAGTTCAGTAATTTGACCCTATTTTATGAGATATTAGGATAAACCCGAATTCGTCCATTTAAAAAAAAAAAAAAATCTAATTCTTTGTTTTTTTATTTAATCAATTAATTTTTACGGTCCGTTAACTTTTACATAGTAATATTAATATGTGGCGACGCACGCCAACTATTTGGTTTTGTGGTGGCCATTTTTTTTAAGGTTTAAAAAAAAATGTCCACACCAATAAAAACTTTAAACTCCTTAGTCCACTATAATGTTATTTTCTGTCTCACAATAATTTTGAGGAGCGAAAAAAGGGTCCTTATCATTTGTACAATTGTGATGTTGTTTTGGTTAGTACATATTGTGACGTATATTTTGAATATATAGGGCATTTTACGTAACTGGGGCAAATGTACCATATGGAACTATCTTTTGGAACCATTAGACCGGTGGACTACCAAAACTAACTTTGCATTTTTCAAAAACCAACTTAACTTATTTGACTAACTATATTTAGTACGGGCATACCCCCACTAGGTAGCCCGTACGGGGGCTTAACTAAAATTTTAACTTTATACTTGACTTCACTTTTACTACCTACTTCTTATCTAATCTCCCTTCTGACTTCTTTTCTCTCTTTTAAAAATTAAATTTTGCAGTGTTTGTTTTGCATTTCTACGCTACCCAGTTTGTTTAATGTTTTTATTTTATTATTATAAGAGTAACCTAGAAAATTGTTTAATTTATACTTTCAAGACCTTGACACCTTACGTATATTTTTATGTAGCAAATTTCCCAATGTTAAGTAAACTAATTAAAATGTATACTTATTTTAAAATTCCCAAAAAATGTATATTTTTAAAATTCCCTAAATGTATTCTTTTTTTTTTTATACTAGGTGTTCACAATATTTCTTTCCTTTTTATGTTCCACCTTACAGAGAGGTGCACCAATTTTTCAGGGTTAACCTGGGCCACCCGTGCACCCTTCCCTGGCGTCGCCACTAATACCAATATACAGGGTGTCTGGAAAGTCCACGATGATATTAAAAGCGCTGATAGAATAACTCACAGGCATCAAAAAAACGTAAAATGACCTCAACTAATTCCATTCATAGTTTTGCGATGATAGTATCCTTCACTTCAGTTTTCCGGTTTTTTAACCAAGCTTTAAGCCTAATTGGAAAAGCAAACGGACATCAATGCAAAAAGCTCTTTCACAGCACCTTAATTTAGGTCTGGATTGGGGCGCCAAAATCTCGTCCATTTTAATGCATCCAAAGCACAATCATGTTCCTTGTCGCGAAAAAAGTAATTCAATACTTACTTATGAGCGGCCAAGTTTTGCAGAGCCAAGACACATTTAATCTTGTGGCTGTCACATTTAAGAATAAACTTAGCTGGCATAAAAACATTGCATCTAAAGTTACGGCAGCTTTAAAAAAGCTTAAATTTCACTTTCGGGCCAAAAAGTATTTTCCCGTCTAATTTATACACTTTGTATGTGTCCCAAATCCATCTCCCTTTAGAATATTGTATATCGACAGCATGGCACCCCCACAACCTCCTGCATTCTTGATTCCATTCAAGGAAAAGCTGTTTGCCTTATTATTGATCATTCACTTACAGTTAGGCTTCCTTCTCTGGCCCATCGTCGGGCTGTAAGAGTTTTATCGCTTTTTTATAGGTACTTCCATGGCTTTTCCTCTGAGGAATTGTCAAGTATAATTCCTCCCTTGCGGTCCCCAACAGAGAACTCGTGGTGCCGCAGGTATGCATCTCTATACGGTCCAACTGGACAGGCCCTGAATTTCCCACCTTGTTCGTTCTTTTATTCCTAGAGTTTCCAGAATGTGGTTTCTGTTGCCCGCGGAGGTATTTCCTTTCCCCCTCCAAATCTTCACTCTCAGACAGCCTGTATAATAATTTAATTTTTAGGTGGGTCCTTTCTATATTAGGCCAGTAAGGATATATCTTTGATCTTTTAGACCAATTTGTCAGTTGATTTGCCATTTTATACATTTCGTTAGTATTCTTTTATGTATGCAGCTAAAAATGAGATTCGTAAAAAGTCACGGCTTTTCTGTTATCTGTTTTGTCAGCTCTAACTTGGGGGAAAACGAATCTTTAAACATGTAAGTTTTACAACAAATATGAAATATCACAAAGAGAGACTTTTTGTCAGGCAAGAGTTTGTAATTCGAAAAACAAAAATCTCCGAAAAGTTTTTCGAACAATAGCCCTGGAATAATGACGCTAGTTTACAATCAACTTGCGACAATAATGCATAGGGCAGTTTTTTGTTAACTTTTGGTTTCTAAATGCAAAAATGGTGCTAAAAACTACCTAGCAGGTTAGGTTACGATCCTTTCATCGCAATGTTGCCAAATTTACTTCTTCCTTAAATATAAGCAATTCTGCACGGTCTGGCAACACCGCATGGGGGTGTCTAAGGATGACCCTTTAATCACGATAACTTAAATCCATGAAGCCTAATAAGGAATCGGAAATTAAAAAAAAAGTAAATTTACCTCGTTAAAACGCTTGATAAGTGTAGCAACCGATGACCTTGATGTCGAAGCGGTGTTGCCGGGTAGACTTGCTTCTGACGTGCCGGTGGCGCCGCCTAAATCGGCTGTCACCTGACGTAGATAGTCAATGGGGGAACCTGTAAATGAAAAGAATTACATGAGAATTGCGTCTAAATAAATGCCACTTTGTATGTAAAGCGGAAAACAGCAGCATTCCAATAATAAAATTAAAAAACTGTGATCTCATTTAAATTTGAAAACTTTGAATTGAATTCTGCAAAACTAAAAATGTGGCAATAGCGACTGATATCAGCGCTGAATTCAGAGTATGGTTTTACCGAATTTCGTCCCGTAGGTTCGAAATTCGGAGATATTTAAGTGTTTCCGAACTTTCTTGACCAGTGCAGAGACAACAATGAGACGAGTAACTGGTCCTAACAATTTGTCCATTGTATTTATCTCTTTCTGGTTTAACGCAAGTTCCAATAAATATGTCTTTGTCTTTCATCATGGCAGGCTATCGTAGATGGAGCAATCATCGCTTTGGCCTGGTTGCCAAGTTGTTTACAATTTTTGCATGTAAACTTTAATGTTCTTTTTGGCTCACATCTAATTAAGAGACAAAATATACCATGAATCGAATATTTTTAACTTGACAAACGTTGCCGCAGGCAGTCACGCCGAAATGTTATTCGATATTTGTGTTTGATATTTTTCAATGGCCGATTTGTTTGGACAGTTTGTTTACATTTTCTGTGATTTATTGTGTGTTTCGTGGTTTTTTACCTTTAATTGGACATTGAATATTGACTTTTATTAGTGATCACAGTGTATATATTAAATTTGTGCTTTTCAACAGATAATTTAAGGTAATATTGACATGGTTATCTGTAAGAAAAAAATCGTTATAAAAACCAAATAAATGACATTTATAATTAGGTGTGTGTAATTATTGAACTAAACCCCAATATTTTATATTAATAGGAAACAAAAACAAGTACCTAACATTAAGGGCAAAAATAGCACAGCTATATAATTTGAATTTGGCGGGCAAACGATAAAGTCGACTCACGCGCCATCTGCGTTTACCTTCCTTGAAGACAGACAAGGAAGGCCCAGCAGCTATCTCTCCTCGGATAATTTATTTACATTTAGTTTCTCGTCTCATTCTTGTCTCTGACCAGTGTATAATTTATTTTCATTATATTGTAAACAAAAGAAATAACGTAACCCCATTTTTATTATAACCAGAATGAATATTCCAGATGTGCCCCGCTAAACTTGCCCCCGATTTCTGACCCATTTATTCCGTTTCATTCAACGATCCATCTAATCGTTTTCCCTATTCCCCAAAATCGAGACAAAAGTTGCTGTTCTTAAACAGGAACAATCCAAGAAAATTATGTAAATCCAGTGACATCACACGGAAAAGACCCTTCAATTTATTTTCAGGGGTATTTTGACGATTTTTCTGCTATGTAAATAGGGATGTCAAATTTAACAAAAATATCGATAGATCGATATCGATAATTATCGTTTTGGCTAATTTTGATTATTAAGATATATCGAAGAGCTATATGTCGAGCTCTAGTCAAAACGTCCTCGTCTCTCCCGTGGCGCAGTGGACAGAGGTTTGATCTTCGAAGCCAGAAGTCGCCGGTTCGATTCCCAGCGGGGGAGACATATTTAGGTAGTAGTTATTTAAAAATAACGACCGTGGTGGCACTACCGCGTTGTCTAAAGGTGCTGTGAAATGCATAACTGCATGTTTCAGTGCTTGGACTACGTTGACGGAACAGGGACACGGTACTCTGGTATTTAGGCATATGCCTTCGTGTGATGTCAAAAAGATAAAAAAACGCAGTTTTTAATATTTACAATTGGTTTTTTTTTTAAATTTTAATGTACAATATTATTCACAGTTTTAAAAATTTAAGTAAGAAAATTTTGTCTCTTTTATTACAAATAACGAAAATATTCGATATTGATATATCGAGTAAATATCGAAAAGTTAAATATCGTTATTTAAGTTCCGATATATCGATATTTTAAAATAATCGATATATCGTTGCCATCCCTATACCTGAAACGACCGTAATGAGGTATATTGCCGAAGGTAACAAAAAGCAAAGCCTGATTTCCCAAACTTGAATGGGGAGACGTTTTCTTTGAGCTAGAGTAGGGCACAAAGGAAAGTAATAAATCTGAAACCGGATGGAATAAATCCGGATTATAAATTAAAAAGGGAGAGTTGTTGCCTTATTTTCGGTCTTTGTGGATTGTTATGAAATAAGCTAAATTTAAACCTTAATAACCATTTTGCTTCTATTTTAATAGAGACAAAAAGCAGTTTAAAAATCATTACGTATCCCTATCTGTATCGTAATGCACTTGCGCAGAAGCGATACGATACTTCCAATCCATTACGTTAAACTTGTTAATACGGCACACGTATCCGTGCCGCGATCGGTAACGTATCCCGACTTTGGTACGTCAAAATTAGAAAAGACGATTACTCTTTCCGCGGTCTTTGAGTAGTGCGGTTCACGTTTATGTAGAAGCAAAGACAATTATAGTTTAACTATAATTGCCTTTGGTAAAAGTCTACATAGACTTCCCGGGTAGGCGGCTGAAGGAGTTGTACGGGCGTTGCTGTACCCTTGGGGATTGAGAAAAGATTCACGCCAAATTGGGGATTCTTTCTTCTCGGGCTAAGCACTGTAAGTGAAGATTCCTAAAGCCTGAAGTTTTTACGTTTTGCTGTTGAACACATGGTGTCTTCGTATGGTCGAGGAGGTGCACATGCCTTGCGGAAAAACGTCAGTGGTGAAAGTGACGGTTATGCGCGATACCAGTAGCAGCCCTTGGCTTGACAGTTATAGTTTATGCATGTTCAGAAGTTCATCGCTGTTGTTGATTGTTTGAAGTGTTTCTTATTCATATGTTAGGAAAGTCTGGGAGTTTCGAGCTCGATTATCCAGATTTTTCACGGACGAAGCCGGGAAAGCTTATAAGCAATAGCTTATATAATCGGAACGGGAGAACTGGCAAATTGATAAACAAGTAACTTAAAAGCTAAACGTTAAAAACATTTGATCCAAAATTGCATCCATCGTTAAATTAAACACGCAATAAAAACAGCTAAACTGCAGTAGAACCACAGTTACAACCGGTGGACAAAACTGTTAAGGTCGGGCCACACATAACCGCACCGAGCCCAATTTTGCGGTGATAGAGGAAAGTGAGGCAAGTTAATTCGGAAAAATTTAAAAGCACTTTTTATGCCCTCAAAAATATACAAAGCATTTTTGTCAAGCTAAGTCTATTGTTTTATGTATGTATATCTCTTTATTTAAATAAAACAGATTTTCCTACTTATCTCAGTTTTCTTTTTTCCAAACTTTAAGTGTAGTATAGGTAAAAGTCTGGCCGCACATAACCGCACCGATGTCCCACAAGACCCGCATCGTAGTACAACCGTATCTCGTACGGTCTGAAACATGCCCAGCAAATGAAATCATACGTGGATCGGATATCGCCGATGTTCCCCGAATCAAGGCTTTGAGTTTACGGGCGTCACCTTTTATTTCAGTTCATTACGTATAAAAATTTAAAGTAAGTTGTTAAAGGTGGGTTGTTGTAGAACAAACAATACAAGAAAAAGTAATTTAATAAGAATTTGTAATTTTATGGTTACATCTTGTAAATAATATGTGAGTAAAACTTACGAATACGTTGTAATTTTTGTTTCATAAGTTTTTAAAAAATAATATTTTGAGTAATTAAATAAACTCATGTTTGCTTACTTGTTCGCCTGTCGCGCTTTTAACCAAAAACACTACTACCAAGGTTAGTTTATATTTATAAGGTTGCGACATATCCTCAACTTTTAGGCGGTTCGAGTTCGGGGACGCAAGGACGGGCACTCCACGGAGAAAAGTTGGCAAGACTGGGTAAAATCAAAGCTAATGATCAATCCAGTGGCGTCTACAATTTGCGCATTTCATGTTGCATTGTTTTGAAAGTAATATTTGTTGAAAAATGTAAGTCCAAATGTTTTTTATTTAAAGTAAAAGAATTTAATAATTTATCTTTTTAAGTCGGTTTAATTTTTTTAAAATAATTATTTCAATATAATATTACCCAATTACCCATCTAAACGTATCCATTTTTTCTTAAAATCGAGACTAATTTTCCAATTTCTCTTTTTAAAAGACAACAATCCTCGAAACTGTGTAATATTTCAAAAGTAAAAGCCCCTAAATTTGTTTTCAGGATATTTACCGCTATCTCAAGACAAAGAAAATGAACGTTATCAATGAGACCAAGAAAAAGTGAAATTGGTAAATTTAAAAAATTTGTATAGAAAAAATTTTGCTTTGAATTATAAGTGAGGTACAAATAGAAATAATGAATAACAATTTTAAACACTGTGACAAAAAAAATTAAAAAATTGGTAATAGTTCGATATAGCGGTTTTCGCTATTATAAGAGATTTTTAAAAAATATTTTTCAGGGCGTTTCTATAGGTCGATTATGACACAAATCTGTGTGCGCGTTTTCCAAAATCCATTTCTATAATTTATTATTAATAAAAACATATTTACGGGACATTGGAGTGAACAGGGGTGCTGGGTGGGGACGAAACAGTAGAAAACCTATATTAAACACCCAAAAACAGTATTTCACAGTACACACCGCACTTTATGTTTACAAAAATGCCAAAAAATTGTTTAAAAAAATTAAAAATAAATAATAGTACAACAATCCCGCCATGGCTGTCACTTCATAAAAAAGAAGAGTTTGCAATAGAACTGTAAATGTCTTGCGATGTTGCCAAATAAAGTGAGAAAGTGTCAATAGCTTAAAAAAAAGGAAGATACAGGACAAAATTCTTATAAAAAATTAAGTTATTCTTTCTTTCTATTATAATTTGTAGAGAAAAAGAAAAATACCGAAACATAAAGAAGGAGGCATTTCTACAAAAAATACCATTGTTTCTTATGGAAATGGTGGATAATCCCGAAATAGGCTTGGTGTTAATTCTTCATAAGAAGTTTGGCAACGCTGCTTCTATCAAGACGGTCATTTTCATAATGACGAACTTCATGTTATCAGCTGACCAAATTGAATGCGCCTATTTTCCTTCTTTAATTAATGGCGGACGAGATATCTCATATGTGTGGGATAGTTTTCGAAAAATTTAATACTTTTCAAAATTAATTTACATTTTTCATGTGCCCCGAGTGCAGTGTATTAATGTTTTCTTGTGTTTGACGTTGGATTTATACTGTTTTGTCCCCACCCAGCACCCTATTCACTCCACCGTCCCGTAAATGTTTTTATTAATAATAAATTATAGAAATGGATTTTGGAAAACGCGCACACAGATTTGTGTCATAATCGACCGATAGAAACGCCCTGAAAAAGAATTTTTCGAAAATCTTATATATCGAACTATTACCAAGAAATTAATAGGGTATTACTAATAGGGTTTTACCTTTTCATATTATTATTTATGTTTTAAAATTTCACTTGGCTTTCAAAAAATTAAAACTTGTACAGGGTGTCAGGAAAGCGTGGGGAACATTCCGGATATGAAAGAAACACGACCATATTAGAAGTTTATTAGTTGAGAGGAGTTTTTTTGTTACTTCAGGATCCCCCCGGAAAAAATGTCGGAATTTAACACTGCAAATAATGAACGAGTAATAAGTAGTACATAAATTCTATTCTATTTCTATTCTTTTTCTTGGTTTTGGTCCCTTCAGGTCCAATCCACCACTCTCCCCTTCCGGACTATGCTTTCCAGGGCTTCGTCGGCGGAAAATCTGGATAATCGAGCTCGTAGCTCCCAGAAATTCCAAAAATAAAACAAATAATTCAACAATCGATGCAATGCATAAATTGTAGACTGTCAAACCAAGATCGGCTACTGGTGTTACGTATAACCTTCACTTTCACTACTGACAGTTCCCATGGCACGCCCATCTATTTCCCGCCATTTGAGAAATACCTCGTGTTCACCACCAAACAGGATACCATCTGCTTATAGGAATTTTCGCTCACAGCGCTTAGATCCAGAAGAAAGATGCCTTCAATTTAGCGTGAATCTTTCCTTGATCCCCGAAGGTAAAAAACGTTCGTAAGACACCTCTAGCCGCCACTCCGGGAAGAACTCTGTAGTCCTCTACGCACGTCCGGACTGTCCGGAGGTCAAACAAAGAAGTCCCAGCACATAAATTAAAATGAAATATGACTCTCTTCTCTATCTTTTTTCTCTCTCTTTCTTTCTCTCTTTCTATCTCTCTTTCTTCCCCCCCCTCTCTCCCTCTTTTTCTCTCTCTCTTTCTGTCTCTTAAAGTATAAACTTTGCTTTGATTTTCAAAAAAGTGAATTGTGGTGGCTATCAAATTTTGATACTGCGTTATGTAAAAAAAATGTTTGTAAGATAATTATTTTCCCCAAGGGGTTTTTGAAATATTAATTTTTCACTTTCATTTAACAAAAGACGCCATTTTTAAGAAAAAAATCTATATTTGTTTTTATAAATATTAGAAATAATAACAAATTGAAAAAACTGTAAGCGTTACCTTGTAAATTATGTAAAGGGATAATGGTAAAAATTTCAAAAGAATAGGTGCAGTAGTTTTAAAGTTATGATGAGCACCGGCTTTTAAATCGGCAGTCCGTTTACTTTATAAGGGGTTGCAGTAGTGACTAGTTAAATGTTTTGGTTTGGTCCTACCGACTAGTTAAGTGTAATACATCGGGACTTTACGACTCTGCAAATAGCACCCGAGTTGTTCCGAGCAGCTAATGTATTGGCAAATGTCTAATATACGTCCGGGACAAGGAAATAAACTTTTTAATAAGAAGCGCTCGATCCCATTTAAAGCCGAATTTTTATTGTCAACGGTTGTCAACGGT
>JACEGR010011961.1:0-13100 GCA_014170235.1 Listronotus bonariensis | reverse complement strand
GAATACAAAATTTGGCGAAAATCAGTACACTAGAAAAACATTTTTTTTGCTTTAACATCCTCATGTATCTCCGTTAATTTTTCAAAAAAAATGTATGTCTGGTGCATTAATTTTTTGTGCAGAATCGCCCACAGAAGAGAGTCATCAAATACTTATCCTCTACTTATGAGCGGCCAAGTTTCACAGAGCAAAGACACCTTCAATCTTGTGGGCGTCACATTTGAAAGTAACCTTAACTGGCATAAACACATTGTATCTATAGCCACGGTAGCTTCAAAAAGCTTGGATTTCTCTTTCGAGCCAAAAAGTATTTTCCGCTTCTAATTTATACACTTTGTATGTGTCCCAAATCCGACCTCCCTTGGAATATTGTTCCCATATTTGAGGCATGGCGTCCCCCACAACCCTAAGCATTCTTGATTTTATTCAAAGAAGAGCTATTCGTCTCATTAATGATCCTTCACTTACAGAAAGGCTTCCCTCTCTTGCTTATCGTCGGGCTGTGGAGGATTTATCGCTTTTTTATAGGTACTTCCATGGCTTCTGCTCTGAAGAATTCTCCAGTATAGTTCCTTCACTCACGGTTCCCAACAGAGAAACTCGTGGTTCCGCGCGTATGCATCCCTATACGGTCCAACTGGACGGGCCCCGAACTTCTCACTTTGTTCGTTCTTTTATCCCTAGAGTTTCTAGAT
Organism: Listronotus bonariensis; assembly: GCA_014170235.1. Lineage (NCBI taxonomy): Eukaryota > Metazoa > Arthropoda > Insecta > Coleoptera > Curculionidae > Listronotus > Listronotus bonariensis. Next base: position 12,405 of record JACEGR010011961.1, on the reverse strand, counting down.
TGTGGAACCTGCTGCCCGCGGAGGTCTTTCCTTCCCCCAAATCTTCAAGTATTTAAGTCCCGTGTCAACAAACTCCCTCTTACCTCGCTTAAGACACCCACGGTACGTAAGTATTTAGGCTTTATGCCTTCGTGGTTTGTCCAAAGATAAAAAAATCCTAACGTGTAATTTTCGGACAACCTGTATAAAGTGTCCCTAAAAAAACTAAAGATGTATAGCATTACTCTTTTTTAAAGCAACATGTGTAGTTGTAAAGAGTTTTAAAATGCGCCACACAAAAACTTGACGTATTTAATTGTTTCTTCTTTCAAAATTTAAGATTAAAAGTAAAGCACAGATTTTTTAATTTTAAGCATATATAGTAACAGATATTAAAAAGGTTTTAGTGTTTCATACATCATTTAAGTTATAAAAATTTGCATTTTTCTAATAATTTAAAATTTAGTATTCTTTTCATAATTTCCATATAAAACATAATGTTCCATCTTTAGCGTTTGTCCTTTGGGAAGCTGGCTATGACGTGTGGCTTGGAAATTATAGGGGAACATTTTATTCGGAACAGCATGTGAACTTGACAGTTAGAGATCCAGAGTTTTGGGATACTAGGTAAAAAGTGCAGACTTTTTTTTTCATGTAAAAGAGTAAAACATTGAATTTGAGGCGTTCTTTGCAAATGTTATTTTTAATCAATTTTTCCTTTTAAAAAAGGCAAAAATTCGTGTTTTATTAAAAAATACTTAGTTTTGGTTAGTATATACATAAATATATATATATATATATATATATATATATATATATATATATTAATTATATAAAATATTCTATTCCCTTTAAAGACAGTCAAAGAAAACATCCTGCTTTTCCATGCTATCCACCATGACACTCTCCCCAGACCGGTTTCGCCTGCCTTACAGGAACTCATCAGTGAGGCTGTATCCAGTCGTGGTGAATAGCATAGAAATCAACGTCTACTTATTAGACAAGTTTCATTGTCTAGCGTCAATCATACAGAAAAACTCTTAAAAAAAAGTATTTTTTACTTTTTTGCAAAATTAAAAAAATGTTTTATTTTATGTTGCATTTGTAACTTACTAAAATTATTATTGACAATTGAGTTTTTACTATTTATATCTCAAAATTAAACGCTCTACCAAAAGATCTCTTTCACTTTTAGGTAAATTAAAAAATTCAAAACAATAGAGTTTTTTCAATTTTTGAGCTTAAATATTTTTTAATGGTTAGATTCATCAAAAGTATAAGGAACCTTTTTTGTAGAGCATTAAGTTTTCTACAAAAACTTCTCTATAATTATGCTGTAGGGTAAATGGTAAAATATGTTTTTTTTTGCATGGGACTAAGAAATATATGCTAAATTTTGAATATGGCGGATCTTTCTATTAAAATCAGGAGCTCATAGTTGCCAAGCATCCTCTGAAGGTATATAGAAACCAATTTTTCAGTGTCAGAAGTCAAAATAAAAATAGTTGATTTTTTGACCCAGCCTACTGTTTATTAATAAAAAAATAAATATATTTTTTTACAGTATGGATCAAGTAGCTCTTCTCGATCTGCCAGCCATCTTCCACACTATTCTCCATCACACGGGCAAAGACAATCAAATAATCTACGTGGGTCACCCCTAGGAACCACCTTTGCACTCATGTACGCGAGTGAGTTCCCTGAGGAAGCGAAAAGTATAATCAAGATGTTTGTCCTTCTTTGTCCTGCTTATACGCTTAGTAACATGATCTCACCTTATAAGGCTTTTGCACCTTTAGGCAACTTCGTGATAGTAAGTAGAGTGGCAACCCATATAAATTTTTTTGCCGGCGTTGTACATTTAATTTACTGGCATTGCCAACACTCTTTAATGGCAAGGCATTGGCAAAAGGTATCAAAAGACGCGAAAGTGGGCAATTGGACGTTATTAGGCCACGTGTTGCAGATAATGTGATGGCATCCGTCATTAATAAGTTATGATGGAAAAATGCATTTAGGATGATGGCATCCATCATTAATAAGTTATTGGCAAAAAAATGCGTTTAGGATGATGGCATTCATCATTAATAAGTTATTGGCAAAAAATGCGTTTAGGATAATGGCATTTATCATTAAATAAGTATTGCAAGTTTTATAAGTTGAATGTCCCAAAAGTTAAATAACATATTTAGAATTTTGTAATCGAAAAAATGAGAAAAAGGCAGGAAAACTTCATCAATAAAAAAATTACATAATATAAATTTTTATACCATAACAATAAACCAAAAAAAAATAAAGAGTATGTAATAAAATTTAATGTTTACAGCTCCAAACAGTCTACTTGGATAACCCGCCTTCTTGACTAGCCATCACTAATTAATTACACAACACACACTAATTAGGTTATGAATACACTTAATTATGTCTACTAAAAACTCTTTTCTTTAAAAAAGAAACTAAAAAGCTAGAAAACCACATAGAAAACAATTGCACAAAGCGGCCAAACAAAAACAAGGTTGCCGCATCTGTCAAATTGTCAAATCTTGTATTTCGGCTAAGCGGGAAATTTGAATTTATCACCTTCGGTCGAAATCGTCGAAATTAACCTAGCTAATTTTACCAACATTTTATTTTTATTCTCTCAAAAATACATAATAAACATTTTGTTTGACTTAATTTTTATTTGCATGATTTGTATCAATAAAATGTTAGGAAAAGGCCATTTCCTTTAAATTATGTAAAAAAACATAAAATAATGTTGTTTAGCCGCCATTATAAATAAAACAGATCAAAAAATTGCTCGAATGTTAGTTAAATACCAATGTTAATAATATGGTTTGAAAAGTATGAATATGCGTTGAAGGTTTGCCTTCAAAAATCCAATATTTATTTGCCTGCAACAAAAAGACATGCTTTATTTAATTAGGATTGGTATGCCGCCATTTTTGTATGCTTGCCGGCAATTCGCCTGCATGTAAAATTTATTGGCAATTGAGTGTTTATTTAGGGTTAACTTTTTAATGCGTATAAGATGTTGGCATAATATCAATTGCCAATGCTTTACCATTAATGTCAATATGAAAAATGTATATTGCCGGCAAAATAGTGTTTGCTGGGTATTTAACAATTGGAAAACTATATTTGCTACTTTTTTTTGCTGGTATTTTCACAGTTTACAACATAACAACTCTGGTGTCTTATGTTTTTTTAATTAATTTATTAAAATCAAAACAATAATTGGCTTCACTTTGGTCAAATAAGTAATTTAATATTGCATTAAAAAATTACAATTAAAATTTCGTCAAGTTGTCATATCAAGTAAAATAAAAGCGTATACTTCAAACTGGGCAGTTGTATTCAGGGTTGAGAGATCTTCAAAATAAGTATCACTCGACCCTTCTGTTTATTAAAGATTTTGGGGTAAATTCTACATCTGCTAGAGGGTTGCAGTTTCGGAAGTAAAAGTGGAATTTCTCCGTAAAATTAAAAATTAACTAGTCCTGGCGTTTTTTCGTAAATTATCCGGAATGCCCAACATTAGTTTTTTCGTTGTCGAATGGCCACCCTGTATTCTTATGACCATGAAGAGATATCTTAATTTTTTATGCTCAGAACCATGCGTTAAATTTGTTCAAAACTGAATGTAGATCATAAAAATTATTTTTGTTTTAAGCAGTAGCGCATCAGTTTTTTTTTGTGTTTAGTTAAAAATTCCGCTCGGTCGCCACTTATTTTCTGACAGGTTATAATAAGTCTATACGATAATTTTCTTGTATGTGACTTAAAATCCTGTTGAACTTAATAAACAACTATATTTTTATTACATTATTATTCAAGATATCAAGTTTTTTTAACCTTACATGCTGACATTCACCGTCGGCTTACAATTATAATTTAATACAATCATATATCACTCTTTTGTTTTTTAACTATATTATTTATATTGTGCATGTCTAAAAACTATTTACGTTTATGCATTATTAAAATATTTGTCTTTTATTTGAAAAAATACGCGTATCTAGTATTTTATGTAATAGATAATATGTAAAACGCTTAAAGGAAAGTACACCTAACACTGTCTGTGTTCATAATTATTATAAATTATTGTATTTCTTGCAAATAATAACATTTTTTAGTTATATTTAATCAACACATTTGCAATAGTGGCCTATTTTTATAGAAGAGGAATAATATAATATATAAGAGAAATATTGCACAGTAAAATAAGGCCAGGCACTAATAGTACCGGCCTTATTTCGACATCTGAGCTTGCGCAGATGCATATAGTGGGATAAGGACTCTTAGGACTCTTTGTTTGACCTCCGGACAGTGCGGACGTGCGTAGAGGACTACAAAGTTCTTCCCGAAGTGGCGGTTAGAGGTGCCGTACGAACGTTTTTTACCTTCGGGGATCAAGGAAAGATTCACGCTAAATTGACGGCATCTTTCTTCTGGATCTAAGCGCTGTGAGCGAATATTCATATAAGCTGATGGTATCCTGTTTGGTGGTGAACACGAGGTATTTCTCAAATGGCGGGAAATAGATGGGCGTGACATGGGAACTGTCAGTAGTGAAAGTGAAGGTTATACGTAACACCAGTAGCAGGTCTTGGTTTGACAGCCGACAATTTATGCATTGCTTCGATTGTAGAATTATTTTCGTTTTCTTTTGGAATTTCTGGGAGCTACGAGCTCGATTATCCAAATTTTCAGCCGACGAAGCCCTGGAAAGCATAGTCCGGAAGGGGAAGAGTAGTGGACTGGACTTGAAGGGACCAAAACCAAGAAAAAGAGAGAGAGAGAGAGAGAGAGAGAGAGAGAGGGACTACCTTAATAAGGAGAGTGCCTGGCTTTATTTATGTCGGTTTTGGTTCTTGCCTAATTTTGGTCTTATTTTAACTTCGGAACTGTTCGTCTAACCGAATGGCTGCCGAGCACAAAATCTAAAAGTTTTTGAAGGTAAAAATACTTAAAACCTTGATTTTTTAAATGTATTTTTGTAACTGCGTAAAAACCATACAACACAAAACAATAAAGGAAAACTACTAAAAATATTCTTTAAAAAAAAGTAAGTTTTTTTTGTCTTTACAGGAAAAAAATAATTGATAACTTTGCAACACTGGGGTGATATATACTCTTCCTTACTGAGGTATATTATATACTGACAATATTTTTACGAAAATCACCTACCTAGTAGCTTTATACAATATGAGCAACGCTGTTTGGTTCATCGGCAAGCAATAGAATGACAAAACAAGCACTAATAGTCACGCATGTTTACATGCCGGGATTTAGTTAGATTGTCTTTTTCCTCACATTGCCTATACAGGGTGTTCATTTAAAAACTTTCCACTCAAGTTATCTTCGAAACGAGACAGATTTGAGAAAATCGCCGAAACACGTCAAGATATTTATTGAGGGGAACGTTTTTACCAAAAATTGGACGGCGCCCCTTTAACCCCTTAACCACCAGGGCCTCCACCCCAAAATTCTTAAATGAGAAGGCGGGTCGAGTGATACATCATTTTAAAGCTCCCGACGAGGACTTTATAACCCTAGAATATAAAGGCAATATCTTCACCTATTACAAAATGGCGGTACTTTAAAAATTACCTAAATACCTGATTTGGATGGCCATATTTCCGAAACTAATACAGTTAGATGTACCTAATGTGGTGTTTTCTTAAAGCTCTTTTAAAGGTCTTTTTAATGGTGATACTGGTAGTAATATACAGGGTAGAAGAAAAAGTACATATTTTTTTATTTAAGAACCCTGTATACCTATTATTTTACCATTAAAAAGAGAAGATAATTTTGGGTACATAGGTTTTTACCAATAATTGACAATAATGCATAAATCGAGATTTTAGTAGCCAATAAAATTATTGCAAATAGTTCTTTTTAAACTTATTTAGTTTCTTTTGGGCCCAGTTGTACAAAGCAGGTATAAACTCAGTTCTACTGAACTGAGTGTCGAGGAATTAATAGAAATTGGAATTTTACGGAAAGTTCAAAGGCCTAACCTCAGTTCAGTAAAACTGAGTTTAACCCTGCTTTATACAACTAAGCCTTAGAATCTTAAATGGAACTTAATGTTTAAATAATATTTTCAGGATAGTGTTCAAGAATTACGAATGGAACGTATCGTATCAGAAGCTAGGGAGCTAGGTAGATTACTCACACCTTGGTGCACAGAATCCCCACCCCTGATGAGGCTTTGTATGCAGTTGTATAATTTGTTTTATGGACGCAATGCTGATTTTGGACCAGTAAGTTTTTTCCTTTATAAAAAATATTATTACCATCCTCCTTATTACAAATAAAATAGGGTGTTAGAAGATGTAAGTTGTGTTTTAAAATATAACTAAAAATATAGAATTAATTTTTTAATTTTAAACTTTTGTCAAATACCTCAAAATTATCAGATCAAAGTTACAATAAGGATGGGATTTTATTCATTTTTTACTATTTAAGCGACTTCAAAAAGGAAAAGGTTTTCAATTTGCCTGTATGTTTGTTTTTGTATGTATGTTACGCGATTATTCGGTAAAATTTAAACCGATTATTTTTTATTTAAAAAGTGCATTTCCACAGTGGTCCCATAAAAGACCAAGTCAGGATCTTGAGAGAAAAAGGTACTAGAGCTATTGTTTTCTCTCTGCCGTACGTTGTTTGTGCGGCAAAACTGCTTTTAGACTGGTATACACGTGTCCATATTTAATTCATTCTGAAAGCGATGCCGCCAAGTACACAACAAATGATAAAAAAACAAACCTCTTCGAATGCACATAGCCTCGGACAGAGCCTGATTACATATTTTTAAATAAATAATAAAAATACATTGCTAAAACACGTATCACCTACTTAAAAAACATTCTCTTATTTCGCCTCTGTCCTATTATAAAACCGGTGGCGTGGTACTAGAAACTCGTCGGGTAAAATATTTTTGCTGCAATAAATCATTGTTCACAAAAGGGTTTCTTTACTTTATCATTTTTGTGTACTTGGCGGCATCGCTTTCAAAATGAATTAAATATGGACCCATCCTCAGCACAACACTATTTGTCGGCAATGTACATGTTTGATATTGGCATTGATGGTAAAGCATTGGCAATTGGTGGCAATATTATGCCAACATCTTATACGCATTAAAAAGTCAACCCTAAATAAACACTTAATTGCCAATAAATTTTACATGCAGGCGAATTGCCGGCATGCATACAAAAATGGCGGCATACCAATCCTGACTAAATAAAGCACGCGTTTTTGTTGCAGGCAAATAAATATTGGATTTTTGAAGGCAAACCTTCAACGCATATTTATACTTTTTAAACCATATAATTAACATTGGTAATTTTTTGATCTGTTTTATTTATAATGGAAGCCAAACAACATTATTTTATGTTTTTTACATAATTTAAAGGAAATGGCCTTTTCATAAAATTTTATTGTTAAAAATCATGCAAATAAAAATTAGGTCAAACATAGTATATTACATTACAAGTGTGGAAAATGACTAATTTCACACGAGTGGGAATATTGTAGCACGAGGCGTTAGCCGAGTGCGACAAACCCACGAGTGTAAGAAAGTCATTTTCACACGAGTACTGTACACTATTTTCCTACGACCACAAATTATTCACCAAAAAATAAATAAATTAAAGTTTGTCTGTTCAGAAAAAATAAAAAACAATTGAGAACTTTGCAACACTAGGGTGATATTTACTTTGCAACACTAGTGTGATATATACTTTTCCTCACTGCTATATTATACTGTTTTGACAATATTTTTACATCGAAAATCACCTACCTAGAAGCATTATATAACTTTTATCATTTTGGAATTTAAAAAGGCCCTCACTTAATAAAAATTGTATGGTTTTGTTAGGTAATAACGCTAATAGTTTAATACGGTTTTCTGCTATTATAAGGGTTTTTAAAAATTATCGATTCTTACATATTTTAGACACTCTTCTAAATAAAACGTAAGTGGTGCATATCCAAAATATTCCGTTTTTTAAAAAATATCAGTAAATAAACTTACGGGATCGGGGAGTGAAAAGGGGTGCTGGGTGGGGTAAAATTGGTAAAACGAGTTAATGAAACTGAACATCACATGTAAAACTAAGTAAAATAAAACAGTTTTTCCTCATATTTTTAAAAAAAAATATGTATTATTGTTGTGCTAACAATAAAAAGCCATTAATGCACTTTTAAGAACTATATTTCATAAAAGTAAACTATTCAAAAATACACAAAAGTACAATTTAGCCATCTTAACAGAACTGTACCACCACGGCTAATCACCGCGCCAATAGTCGAATGCCTAAGTCACTAGATTTATTAATTTATGACAATCATGCTTAGGCAACCAACTATACATTATAATACAAAATATAATAAATATAAAATAAGATGATTTTCGCTAATTTGGGTTCTACCGTTTAAGGTAAATAAAAAGTTTTTTTTACTGTCACTACAATAAATATGTCACTTGCAAAACCAATAGCAGTTTTTAGAATGACATCATAATATATATCACATGAGTGTTGTAAAGTACTTTGCAACACTAGTGCTGTAAAGTACTTTGCAACACTAGTGTGATATAACGCATTTTCTATGCATGAAATCAGTGTGCTATTTGCTATTTTCACAAGTGGTCGTAGGAAAAAATGTTTATTATGTATTTTGGAGCGAATAAAAATAAAATGATGGTAAAATTAGCTACGTTAATTTCGACCGAAGGTGACCGCTTTGTGCATTTGTTTTCTACGTGGTTTTCTAGCTTTTTAGTTTCTTTTTTAAAGAAAAGAGTTTTTAATAGACATAATTAAATGTATTCATTACCTAATAAGTGTGTGTTGTGTGATTAATTGGTGATGGCTAGTCGAGAAGGCAAGATATTCAAGTAGACTGTTAGGAGCTGTAAACATTTTGTTTAAAACTTTATTAAAAGTTTTAAAGACATGTTAATAAAAATATTATATATATTTAATAGTTTTTGACATACCGATAGATGGCGTAATGGACAATAAACTACTACGTTTCTGCAATATCTTCGCTTTTTATCGTCTAAACCGTACCCATTAGACAAAAATAATTCGAGAGCGGTCTGCGGTAGGTGATCTCACTTAGCTTTGAAAGAAATATCTTCGGCTAGTGTAAAAATCTGCATCTCCAAGTTGGACAGTGTTCGAGAGATGGTACTTTGCATTGCAAGGAAATTGCATGCAGTAAGGAGTTTTTCCTATTTTAATTTTCAAATAAAATATCGCATCATTTTAGCTTTTAAAAAAAGTATATGCGACAATTTTCGTCAATAAGACGTCAGCTTGCTGCTTGGGAGTATCTGCATTTGCCCACTTTCGTGTCTTTTTGTTATCTTTTTGCCAATAACTTATTAATGATGGATGCCATCATCTTAAACGCATTTTTTGCCAATAACTTATTAATGACGGATGCCATCACTTTATCTGCAACGCATTATTGGCTAACGTAGTGCCCACTCGCTATGGCGGTATGAATATTCGTGTTAGACTCGTCAAAAGGAACATTCCTAAAAAGGTTTTAAAAGTGTTATTAATAAAAATCAATTTTACTACTGGCCTACGAACTATAAAAAACTTTTTATCTGTATTCTAGAGGCAGATTATGTCAAAGTTCAATCCAAATCGTACTGACATAACAGACAAAATAAAAGTTTTTAATAATTAAAAATGTATCGTGATAAATTCCCTAATTTATACATTCCAATTAAAACGAGCAATCCCGTATAATCCCGTTCTTTGTACACTTGAAAAAAAATCCCGAAACATGTCATCTTTATTTTTACAGGGATACAATTTTGTGCCTAAATTTACTTGTTTAGGGTTATCGCGTCTCCTAACCGGTGACGTCGAAACTGGCGGACAAATTTTTTTCACGTTGGTAGGGCGGGGCTAGTTGAGCTATTTTTCACTTGATCGGTTATAGCTCCTCAAAAATAAGTCTTAATGGCTTATAATGCATACTGATGGATTAGCAATTTATTCCTTATTAATAGTGTTCATAGTAATTTCTTTTAATAAGTCGAATTTAGGAGCTACATCTATTTTAATGTAGATAGTCAAGTATGCCCAACGTACCCCATAGGTGGAGTAAGTTTAGCATGGTAGGGGTATGGGGCTAGTGGAGCACTTAGAAAGTGTAGTCAAATCATGGCTTGAATGTTAGATACGTTCACAATAAAAATAGGTACATTTTGACAATTTGCTTTTTATATTTATAATCTTATAGTGACTAAACAACAAGTCTCATTAATAAGACAGCAACGTACCTAGCTTAGCTTAACTATTGGATTTAATATCTATGAATTTATCTTTGTTTTTAAACTTCTTAAGCAGTTTTATTTTGCTTCTCTTGTAATGCCTTTTGTATCTGTTAAAATTTCAGCTTTTCTTGGACCAGCCTTTGGGTATGGTCGAACTATTTCCAGAGAAAATTTATAAGCTGGATAGGTCAGCTCGTTTTCTTTGTTGCTTGTATAAAGTTCGGGTTGCAGCCTCTTTTAAATCTTGAGAAGACTTTAGTAGTTTTACTGTTATAAGTTCGTATCCTAAATAATAAAAAAAAAACTTTTTATACTTAAAACCGTGGGGTTAGTTTGGCAACTGTAGCTCAACTAACCCGAACCTGAAAATTTTAAAGAAAATGTGAATTTATTATAAGACCGCTTAGAATTGTATCCAAAATCTTTAAACATATTAAAACTGCAATAAATTTACGTAAGATTAACACTTACATAATTGAGAACGGAATACATTTAACTATCACAGATAAAATTTTCCGGCTTGCAATTATTTTACTTTTTATCACAAAATAAACAATGCGCACGGACACTTTTCTCGATCGCCGCGTCACAATTAGTGGTCGCACAATGAGTTTCCCTTGCGCAACCCCTTCTTTACGCTATTTGATGCTTTTGCGTGCGGTGGATAGTTTTTGAGATATTTTGATTGCCCAACTTACCTCTATGCTCAACTAGCCCCGCCCTACCCTACTTAGATACTTTAAAATGATTATATTTTGGCAGAATTGCGAACCAAATTTGATCAGATAAAAACCGGGATTTTCTGAACTACGTTTGCTTTAAAACCCTTTTAATAAAGGAATTTTAAAAATATTTAACTAACGAGAGCTATAGTGAATTCAAAAGAATTTCCGATGCACGTCATCAATCAGCTGTACCTGACGCTCCATTACATAAAATTAATAGAATAAAAATTTCGGCAAAAATTATTAAAATTTGGCGTTTCAATTAGTGTACTGAACACATATTAACGTCGTTATTCAACGAATCCAATAATAGAAAAAATCCTTCGATTAGAACCGAAAAATACAATTTAATTCAAATTTTATTATCGTCAGGTTGGTCAAATTGCTTTTACCTTGCGACGTTGCCTTATTTTTTCGACTTTCTCTCTCTCTCTATTTTTTTCTTGGTTTTGGTCCCTTCAGGTCCAATCCACCACTCTCCCCTTCCGGACTATGCTTTCCAGGGCTTCGTCGGCGGAAAATCTGGATAATCGAGCTCGAAATTCCAAAAAGAAAAACAAACAATTCAACAATCGATGCAATGCATAAATTGTCGGCTGTCAAACCAAGATCTGCTACTGGTGTTACGTATAACCTTCACTTTCACTACTGACAGTTCCCATGGCACGCCCATCTATTTCCGCCATTTGAGAAATACCTCGTGTTCACCACCAAACAGGATACCATCAGCTTATAGGAATCTTCGCTCACAGCGCTTAGATCCAGAAGAAAGATGCCGTCAATTTAGCGTGAATCTTTCCTTGATCCCCGAAGGTAAAAACGTTCGTACGGCACCTCTAACCGCCACTCCGGGAAGAACTTTGTAGTCCTCTACGCACGTCCGCACTGTCCGGAGGTCCAACAAAGAGTGTTTAACTTTCTACTCAAATGTTCTGTCAGCATTGTTGTTATCTTTTGTGTATTAATATTGTTACGGACTTTAAAAATAAGTGTTCGGTTTAAGGAACTTTATAAAATTAGGTTAGTGATAATTTATTTAAATAATTTACCTTAGTTTCTTCAAGTATTTTCATTACTTACAAGGTTTCCGAAAACACTCGAGTTATCCATTTAACACTTTTATTTTACCCTGTACTTAAACAAATTTTCTAGAGTTTTTCACTTTACTATAAAACGGCGATGAAACACCTGCGAGTAGTATTATATATATGTATATTATGCAATTACTTCACGGATTAAAAACGTTCAGTTAAAGATAAAAGATTTGGGATGCAGTTCTGACACAAATTTAAAACGGACCACAGTTCCGACGCCCACCGCCCCCAACCAACACAAACGTCAAAAGTTCAAATAGAAAAAGGGGTCAAGTAAACAGCTACGGACGCCTGCTAT
>JACEGR010011960.1:0-13104 GCA_014170235.1 Listronotus bonariensis | reverse complement strand
CCTGAATCACTAGTGTTGTCAAAGTGTATTTTTTTTAAATTTTAAAATTATTGTAAATGCTTTATAAACAAGTTAGACACTCTTTTATAGGAGTTAAAAACTACTAAGCACATACAAAATCCATTTTGAATAATTTTGTAGAAGTAAGATTTAAATATTTCATATATTTTAATGGGAACAAAGTTAAATATTTCATTTGAACTTAACATTTTTGTGCTACGTGGCAACGTTGCGTTTTAGAAATGAATCGCTCGCTTTCGCCGTTTTTTCATGTATGTTTGAAAAGTTGTGCGTCATTGTTGCGAAAAAGCAGTCTCGGTGATTCTTTTTACAACTTTCTGATATTTGTTTTATAAAAATCAGTTTAATAATGGTGCATTCTTGTTGTGTTCCGACGTGTAAAAACCGAGGGGATAAAATCAAAATGCATCGTTTTCCCAAAAGCGATGAAAAGGTAGGTAGCGCACGGTAATACAAAGTTCTAATATTTTAAGTTTTATATCAGTTTTAAGTGTTTTACGCAAATAATACTTTTAATCTGTGTTAAAACTTACCAGAAACTATTTTTTTCTATTTAGATGTTTAAAGAGTGGTTACACAGGATCTGCAATCCACTTTTGTTAGAAAAGAACCCATTAGATGTTTGGAAAAGTTATAGGGTGTGTGATAAACATTTTTCGAGTGATTTCCGTTGTCCTGGGCGCCGAGGTGCCGATTTAAGAATAGAGGCATATCCTACTCTTTATTTGCCTCAGGAAGCTTTGCAAGGTAAATTATTGTCTTTTTATAATCTTGATATATAAACCAGCCAGTAAACAATCAAATTTTTTGCCATTGTAAGAAATTTTGCCAAACAACCGCAGATTTCTAATAAAGTTTTGTAAAACTTCCGTTTATTTGCAAGAATTTTTTGCCTGTGTAGGTGGGACACGTGTCAGCGGGTCAAGGAATTGGCATACCCTTTATGAAAACAATAAAATCCTGGGAAGTTGGGCGCAAGGGCATCGTGAGGGGATTGCAAGTGTCCAAGGCCGTCACACTAAAAATAAATTTTTGAACCCCTGTGCTAGAATATTTTCACATGTGTAACTCAGACATGTTGGTGCATAACTACTTTTTAAGACAATAAAAAAACTTAAGATAATTGACAAACACGAACCCTCAAATATGGTTGTCAAGCAGTTCATCAATGATGATGAAAAAAATTTTGATTATTTCACGGCTGCTTTATACAATAGAATTTTCATATTTGACAAACATGTTTGACAAAAAAATGATTGTTACTGACTACATAAGTCTGCACTATGAAAGAATTTGGCTTACTCATGTAAAATAAATTTAATCTACTTTTTAATAAAGCTATCCACACAGTCTTTAGGTATGTTTTTAAAGAGAGTTGTTAGTAATTGACATATTTTTTTTAGATATTCCAGTCAACGACCCAATTGTTGAGGAAAATGAGCTGACTCCAAAACAATCCATTCCAGGACCATCAAATGTTAAAAATTTTGCTACTTTAAGTTTTTCCTCTGATGCAATAGCTGATCCTAATGGAAGTGCATGCATAGGTAATGTTACAACTTATATTTTACTATTTTTTAAATCATTCTACAATTTGTTTTTAAACATTGATATTACCTATTTTTTTATTTTAAAATGTATAGTGTGTCTGTGTAAGTGGGTGGTATACAGTATGTCTCTACGGATGAACAGAAATGTACCAAATATTTGAATGTTCAAAAAAGTTGTGTATGGCAATTGGTTTTGCGCTTTAGAAAAACAATATTAACTTTGAGAAATATGTTTTGCCTTGTACTGGGTCCACAAAAAATACAAAAATGTGAAAATAAACCAAGGGAAAACTACCATTACTTTAAATAATTCAGCAAAAAAAGCTAATATTTTACATAAATCCAACAAATATATTATTTTAATATCATATTTTGTTAATTGTTTTAGGTATACCTTTTTTCTTTTCACATACATAATTTACCTGGTTTTAATAATTATAATAAATGTTACGTTTTGTCAAATATTTTTAATTGTATTTTATTATGTCTACTTTTAAAATTCAGGTAAAAATTTGACATAAAATCCACAAATTTTATTTTAATATCACATTTTGTTTATTGTTGTAGATAGGTATACCTTTTTCACATAATCACCTGCTTTTATTAATCCAAATAAAAAATGTCACGTTTTGTCAAATTTAATTGTATTTTATTGTGTTTACTTTTAAAATTCAGGTAAAAGAGGTGTAACAGATACCTTTCATAACTTTATTTAAATTTGGGAGAGTATTAAAATAAACACTGGTTTTGCAAATTTAAAAGTATTTTGTTCTAACGGAAATTTCAGACATTGGATGCCAATTCGATTTTAAAAACTTTTCTTATTTGACACATTGTTAAATTATATTATTAATAATAAAGGCAGGTGCCTCTTGGTATAATTTTTTATTTTTGTTGTTTTTGATGTAAAAGACAAAATATGTTTCTCAACAGGAATCTTGTTTTTCTAAGAAGAAAAAGTATTTGCCATTCTTAAAAGATTAAAATTTTTGGTCCTTCTCTGCTATTGTAAGAGTACAGGGTGGCGCCTTTTCGTTGACATAGCAAGGTAGAAGTAAATCATGGCTACCTTGATTTTTTGGAGATACAGAGTATTTTTCAATTTTTGTCAATTTGAACAGGTACTTGTAACTTGCTTAATAGATGTAGAAAAAAAAAATGCAAATGGAAAACCTTTAGGGATTTTAACGCAAAATTAAGTGGCGTACCTATATTTTTTCCATTGACTTTTAATTTAAAGTTATAACAAAAAGTAGTTGTTTTTAATGGAACAACCTGTATATTATATCATCAAATATAATATACAGGGTGTTTCGTTAAAAAAATTCCTGATGATGGCCATATTTTCGAAACTATTAAAAAAAAGGATATATCAAAAGTAGTATTTCTTATACATTTAAGGAGACGTTTCAACATGATGATAAAATATACAGGATGTTTCATTAAAAAAAAACCAACTTTTATGTTATAACTTTAAAATAAAAGTCAATGGAGAAAATATAGGTACGCCACTGAATTCTACATAAAAAACCCCAAAACTTTTCTATTTACATTTTTTTTTATTTCTAATATCAAGGTGTGACAAAATTTGAAAAACACTCTGTATTTCCGATACGAATCAGTAAGCCACAATTTACTTTCACCACTGAATTTGTTTCAAAAATCGAAATCGATATTTGTTCTATATCTCTGTTAGTTTTCGCTATACACTGTAAGGTCAACAAAAAGGCTCCACACTGAACATCTGCAAACATACTGTATGTGAAAATTTTTTATTATGAATTTCAACTAAGAAAGATATTTTTATTAAAAAATTCTGCATGGTCTAAAACCTAAAAGGTATCCATCAGATGTCAAATTTTATTAGTCATATACATAAATATGAGGTTTGGCAAACAATATGATATATATTTTTTTTGCAGGTGTACCCACCAAAAGAATTCTTAAGTCTATAAAAGTTACTAGAGCAGCTAAGCTTTGTCCAAAGGCAAAGGAATTATATAAAATTGCAAGGTCTTTAAAGAAAAATGCCAGCAGACTAAAATCAAGGGTTGTGAAAACTAGGATTCAGCTTAAAAATGCTTACAAATATGCAGAATCTGGGGAATTTATGCGGCTAAAATTAAATGAGCCCTCATTTAATTTTTTTATGTCTCAACTTAAGCAACAAAAAATTTCTCCTAAGGGACGAAGATATTCTCTTGATGACAAAATTTTTGCTTTGGGACTATTAAAGCAGAGTCCTAGAGGTTACAAAATCCTCCAAAAAATTTTTGCTCTGCCAAGTAGAAGGACCTTAACAAATTTGCTAAGTACTGTGCCTTTTAGAACTGGAATTAACAACAAGATATTTGAACAGTTGGAAAAAACCATAAAAAAATGAAGCCATTAGACAAATTTTGTACAATTATATTTGATGAAATATCATTAGATCCATCAGTGCAATACAATCATGGCCTAGATATGTTCGATGGGTTCGAAGACAATGGGGGTGAAAATCGAGGACAGAAGATAGCTGATAAAGCTATGGTATTTATGGCACGAGGAATCCACCAAAAATGGAAACAGCCATTAGCTTATTATTTTAATAGTGGTGGTATGAAATCACAAATCTTGGCTAAAACATTGAAGGATGTGATACGTGCTGCTAGGAAGTCTGGTTTAAAAGTGGTTGCTACAGTTTGTGACCAGGGTGGACCAAATAGGGCTGCAATTAATTATTTATATGAAGAAACAAACCGAAATTTTGCTCTACAAAAAAAAGAAAATTATGGTTTTGGCTTTTTCATTGATGGTGAAGAAGTTGTGCCTCTGTATGATCCACCCCATCTTTTAAAGGGCATTAGGAATAATTTTTTGAACATGATTGTGTTTTTACTGGGTCTACAGGTGAGAAGACAGCCAAGTGGGAACATCTGCGAAAACTTTACCTTTTAGATTCTGCCGAAGATAAGGATTATAAAATGCTACACAAGATTACTGAGCAACACATAAACAATTTAAAGAAAATGAAGGTTTCCATTGCTGCCCAAATCTTTAGCAGAAGAGTTGCATCACTGTTAAAAGGACTAGCTCGATTAGGTATTTTTTTAATTTTATTTTTTTTAAGCCAGTGTGTAAATTCTTTATAAAAGTGTTTTTTAAAACAATTATTTGTTTTTAGTACCAGATGAAGAAATGCCCTCTCAAGCCACAGAAACAGCTGAATTGGTTATGTTTATGAACAAGGTTTTTGACAGTGTTAATGGTGCCAAAGTAAGTCACTTGGATGATGAAAATGTTCTTCGGTGCGCAGTTGATGACCATTCCCAACATATGTCTTTTTGGATTGAGGCTATAAATATTTTCAGTTCAATGAAATTTATTAAAAGTAACAATACAAAGTATGTACCTCCTTCAGTAAAAAATTGGATACATACCTTAAAAGGATTTAGGTATCTCTGGCCAAAATTAAAAGGTGAAGGTTTTAAGTTTCTTCCTTTAAGGAACTTTAACCAGGATCCTTTGGAAAACTTTTTGGTAGCATTAGAAGTCATGGCATAAGAAACATTAATCCAACTTGTCAGTCATTTGTAAACTCATTTAAATCTTTATTAATAAATAACTTGTTATCAACCCACTCTCCTGGATCAAATTGTGAGAATGATGAAGGCGTAGCATTAGATCCTTTAAGATTTTTTTCACAATTCTGACTCTGTTACTTTGCCTATGTTACAAGTACCAGATATACCTATACCTAATCAGCCACCTCAAGATACTCAGTCATTTGTTCAAAGGGGGACAGTAGCTTATATTGCTGGATTTATTATTAAAAAAATATTAAAAACTGTCAGGAATTGTTCATCTTGTAAAAGCGACCTGTTAGGAGATAAAAATGATCTTAATCCCAGGGATAGGTTTATTATTGAAAGCCAACAATTTCAAAAAAGGCACTTAATTTGCCCCTCGAAAAAAGTATATTCTATGTATAAAAACATATTGTACATTTTATCGGATATTTTACCAAAAATATGCCAAAAAGAAAATATAAAATCTATTCTTAATATTATTTTAAATCAAAATATTTTAAATTCTTTTTCATGCAGTCAGCATAATATATTTAATTCTGTAATTAATAAAATAACATATTTTCATTTACTAAGTTGGTCAAAAACTATTAATAAAATTCTAAAAGGAAAGGCAGAAAATGTGTTATCAAAAGATCCAATTAAAATACAAGCCACAAAAAGATATCTAATTTACAAAAAAACAGCTAAAAAAATTAGAGAAATGAAAAATTTGCAGTGAGTTTTTATTTTACATTTAAAAATAATTGGTTTCTTTTGTACTTGCTTACTCATAAAATCCACACACTATCAGGTATATAATGTTAACAATTACTAATGCGTCAAATAATACATTCTTTTAATTGGTCACAGATACACTCTTTATTGTCATTTATTTTACAATTTTACTTTAGTGTTGTTTTTAATTTTTTAATAATTAGGTTTTTTTTGTAGTGTAGGTGTATAGTTACAATTTATTAAATATTAGTTTTAAGAAATGTAAGTACATACAATACTAGCCAAATATTTAAAATAATATTAACCTTAACATGATTTTTTATGGATAAATTTATTTTCAGTCTACTTATTACTGTAACTAGGCAGCTAGTTAAAATAATATTTGACCCAAGATATGACCAATATGTGATAGATAATGCTAATTATTTTTTTCTAGGGTTAAAACATAAAATTAAAAACCTGTCATCTTTTTTAATTAAAAAACACATTTTAAATAATCCTACCACTCTTTTTGACAAGTCTCTCTTAAATTGTTTTTAAACAACCCAGTTAATATCAACTCTTTAGACTAGACAATATATTAAATAACGATGAATTGGAGAATGAGCCGATTAAAAAAATACTTTAAATATATTTTTAGAAATTAGTGATTTCCTTTTCTATAATACAACGGTAATAATTTCTAAACCTTCTTTTTAAATTTATTGCTGTATTGATTAAAAAAAAACACTTATTTTTGTCTACGCTATTGTCTACAGATTACAGATATATCACAAATATTATGTCTTATATATATACATATATATGACTTTTCTTTGAGAGTAAACAACTTTTATTTTTTTATTTTTAAGCAAAATGTTATTAAGTTTGTGTTCAATAACAATAATAAAACAGAATTTTTGTTGAACTCCACAATTTGGCAAAAACTCCTTCATTACATTTATTTATAGCTGAAAAGTTGTGTTATGTTGAAATTTGGAAAAAGCAGGTCTTTAAAAAGCAAATTATATACCTAAAAGCTTTTTAGGTTATTTTATAAAAATTTAAAATAATCAATTTCTGACAACTTCAATATTAGTTTCAGGAAAGTTTTTGATATCCCTGTAACATTAATATATTCATTTAAAATGCTATTCTAAATGAAAAATAAAGGTAGATTACTCTTGGAGAAAAATTATGTTTTTAAGTTTTTGGGCACCCTGAATACAAAATCAACATGTTTTCTTTGCAAAACATATTTTTTTTTACAAGCAAAAATTTTTATAAAAATTACTTTTTTGAAGTATGAAATGTTTAATCCACTTGTCCTCTTGTAAACATCATCCGTGGATACTGTGGACAGTGTACATTTTGCTTTTAGTTTTAAGTTTCTGTAATTTTATTAATTAGGTCAAAACATATTTGTTATTTTAAAGTAACATTGATTAATAAAGTTGTTTCTCTTTCTTTATATATCTTCATTTTTTTTTCATTAAACTTCACATAAAGAAGTATCTTATTATTTCTGCTAGCACTTGAAAAATAAAAATATTTTTCTAGTGTTAGCAGATATAATAGGGTATTTCTTAAAATAGAAAAAAAAACAAATTTATATTAAAAATTTATATTTCCCGCGAACATATGTAACTGACGCCAGCCGCCAGAGAGCGCTGTTAACAGAACAAATCACAGTATACACAGTTGCCTATCTAGACTAACAATAACTGAGGGTTTTCTTTGCCGTTTTTACTAAGATTTTTTTTTAAAAAAGTGATACTTACTGATTTTTTAGACCCTCTTCTAAACACATAAATACCAGTGGCGCTGATCCAAAATATCCTGTTTTTAATTAATTATAACTAAAGAAACTTTCAGGACCGGGAAGTGAATAGGGGTGCCGAGCGAGGTAAAAATGATTGAAATGGAGTGAATGCCGTGCCAAGATCGCACACAGGAAGCAATTAAAGCAAAATTATATTTTTTCCACATATTCTTTGGATGCAAAGAAAAAATAAGAAATTTAAAAAGAAAAATGAAAAACTTAATTTATAACCTCAAACTAGCAAACAAGGTTAAAGAAACGTCATTTATTGAAAGTCAAATATGAAGAACATTTGGCAACATCAAAAATATGATAACAAGGGATATAAATTTTTAATTCCTTAAAAATAGCCAATTTCAAAAAAGAGACTTGACTCAACAAAATCAACTCTGACCGTGAATTACCATGAGACGAATAGCTCTCTCTTTGAGTGGAATCCAGTAATAGGCATGCTGGGGATGCCATGCTCACAGATATGAGAACAATATTCCAAGGAGTGTCGGATTTGGGACACATATAAAGTGTATAAATTAGAAGGGGAAAATACTTTTGGCTCGAAAGAGAAATCCAAGCTTTTTGAAGCTGCCGTGGCTATAAGATACAATGTGTTTATGCCAGTTAAGGTTACTTTCAAATGTGACGCCCACAAGATTGAAAGGTGTCTTTGCTCTGTAAAACTGGCCGCTCATAAGTAGAGGATGAGTATTTGATGACTCTTTTCGCGACAAGGAACATGATTGTGTTTTGGATGCATTAAAATGGACGAGATTTTTGGCGCCCCAATCCAATATTAAATTAAGATCCTGCGAAAGAGATATCTGCATCGCTCTGCGTTTGTTTTCCAAGTCAGGTTTAGTGATGGGTTTAGGAACCTGAAAACTGGAGTGAAGGAGTACTATCGTCGGCAGAAACTATGAATGGAATTAGTTGTGGACGAGAGAAGGTCGTTGATGTGAAGAAGAAACAATGTTGGTGCCAGAACTGAGCCCTGAGGGACTCCAGCATTTACTTGGTGAAAGCTTGAAGAATGGCCGTCCACAATAACTGATATACGACGATCAGATAGATAACTAGAGAGCCAAGTACAGAGTTTAGTTGAAAGACCATAGGAGGGAAGTTTATTAAGAAGTGCGGCATGCCAGACCTGGTCAAAGCTTTGGATATATCAAGAGCAACGATCTGGGACTCACCTAGAAACTCAAGAGACCTATTCCAGCAGTGTGATACGAAGGAAAGAAGATCTGCTGTAGATCTTTTGTGGCAGAAATCCATACTGCCTGTCATGCAAAATTTTGTGTTTTTCTAAGTACTTAAGAATTTGTGAATTAATTAATTTTTCCATTACTTTACAAAGAACTGAGAGAGAATTGAAATTGGTCTATAATTAGATGGAAAAGATTTAGATTCTTTCTTGAGAATAGGTTGAACACGTGCAGCTTTCCAGCTCTCCGGAAGAATACCTGTGTCGTAAGAGAATTCAGAAAGAGCCGAGTTAAGATTGGTGCAAGTTCTAGAGGCACATTTTTTTAAAACGATTGCTGGTATGCCATCCAGCCCAGACTGATTTCTTGGTGTTAAGGGAAGAAAGGATACGCTTAATGTGTTTTACCTTAAAAATAATATCGGGCATTTTATGAGGAACTGGGGTAACCGCTGGAATTGGATGATTTACAGGAGGATTAA
This sequence comes from Listronotus bonariensis, assembly GCA_014170235.1. Classification (NCBI taxonomy): domain Eukaryota; kingdom Metazoa; phylum Arthropoda; class Insecta; order Coleoptera; family Curculionidae; genus Listronotus; species Listronotus bonariensis. Next base: position 3,766 of record JACEGR010011960.1, on the reverse strand, counting down.
GGGGTTGAATTGGCAGCAAATTGTTTAGCAAATAATTCTAGCTACTGTTTAGCGGTAGAAATAATTTCATCTTCCAAAGTTAGTGGTGGAAAAGAACTGGTACAAAAATTCCTACTTATGTTTTTCGCAAAGGACAAGAAAGATTTGCTGCCATTTGAGCAAGAAGAACTTTGTTTTTAATACGATTGTTGAAGGAGTCTTTGGCTTCAGAAATTGTTTGATTGTAGTAGTTTCTTTTGCTTCAATGCTGGCCTGTCGGTTTTCTGGACTAGGATCCTGTAGAAACTTCTTGTGAGCCTGAAGTTTTAAAATTCTAGCTTTATCACAAGATTTGGAAAATCAGGGTTTGTTATAGGATTGTTTGGGGTTTTTGATGGTGTGTGGAATATAGGTTTCAATGCCCAATTGAATTGATTGAATTATATATATTATATATATAATACAAAATAATGGACAATAGGTTGGGTACAAAAAATACACATATTATGTGTAATAAAACTTCAAAATAAACTACATTTTTGTAGAAAATATGTACATAAAAAATATATTATTACATTAAAATCTAACGCTGCAAGTGGACTGTCGTTTGATTCCCGACGTTTTTAAACACCCAATCCCGAGAATCAAACTTGTGAGTGTACAAATGACGTCACAAGCTAGGGTCTCAGGGAGTCGGTGGTTAAAATGCTTCCAACCACCGCAGGAACACCTGCGAACAGAAAAAAATAAAAGACATTAGTTTTTTAAAATACAAACATACAGGGTTAGGTAGAAAATCCGGAACGGTGGATTATCTCAGTGGGATTTTCTATGACCGGTCTGACGATGCTTTACGCGGTGTAAGCTATAATAAATATTTTTTTTCTCAAAGTGGCAGAAGGTCTTTAATGCAAACCGCAATTTTGATAAAACACAATTTTAAAGAGTATCTCACCATTTTTAATGCGATTTTTCTATTTATGTAAGAAATGTTTTTTTTTAGCAAAATATATTATATTTACATACATTTTATGTATTTCGATTAAAAAACGTTTTTAATATCTTGGAATCTGTTCTGTGTTCCAATTAAAAAATTGTTTTAACATCTTGGGATCTAGAGCTCATTCAATGTTCCAATCTTGCAAAGTAAAGATCCCTGAAAATGCCTCGAGAAATCGAGGGCGAAACGTCGGTAATTTCAATTAACGCGGCCCAAACCCAAAAACCAAGATTCTTGAAAATTGATTTACATCTCTGTGTTAAAAGTTTCCCCATGAGCGATTTTTTTCTAATTTAGGAAAAACTTTTATAATAAAACCAAATATTATGCTCCTATAAAGCTAGGTGTGACTTTTCTCTAAGACAGTATTACTAATTAAGTGAATTTTTAATTATATGGCTTTAATAATGTTCGTTATTCTGGATTAACTGAGCGAAATTCGGGAATATTAGTTCTAATTACAATTTCTCCCTAATAAATATACCAATAAGGGGAAGCTTATAAGAGTTTCCATGGTTGCACTAGGAGTTTCTTGGTGCAAATCAAATATTCACCTTCGCGGTCTGATGAAATATCCATTTGATAACAAACTGAAACTGAAAATAATCACAATAACATTGAAACGGAGTAAATAAGTATATTTAAATATCAAAAAATTCCTGCTTGGACGTCTCCCTGCTTTTTTAGGAAACCAAATAAAAAGAGACATGCGAAAAAACTGTTTTAAGATAATTTTATTTGGTATTATAATAATAACAGTAATTTATGTAACAAGGGCAAAAAGTAATACTTTTTTTTGGGAAGTTCGAAAGGCAATTCTATGAAAAAATAAAATACTTTATAAGGTCTGGCCACACATAACCGAAAAAAATCGCACCGAGCCCGAATTCACAATGATCGAAGAAAGATGGGCAGATTAATTTAAAAAAAACTTAAAAGCACTTTACATGCCCTCAAAAATATAAAACCATTTTGTCCAGCTAAGTCTATTATTAATGTAATTCTCCTTTTTTAAATAAAACAGATTTTCCTACTTCTCTCTTTTCATTTTATTCAAGCTTTGAGTGTAATATAGGTAAAACTGTGACAAAATGGCGGTACCTTGAAAAATTACCTAAATACCTCATTTGGATGGCCGTATTTCCGAATTTAATAAAGTTAGATACACTTTTAATGTGGTATTTTCTTAAAACTCTTTAAGGATTTATGTATACCCTGCATATTATATCAGTATTAAAAGATAATCTAAAAGACCTTAAAGAATATTCCAAATGAGTGTATGATTTACACCTCAAAGTTAGGAGAGGGGGTCTTGACTTTAGACAAGCACTGTATAATAACTTCTGATCATTAACTCAGTTGATGTCTCCTTTTTTGTTACATTGCATAAATTCCAAATCAAACAGAAGATAAAAAGAAAAGCTGCAATTTTAACTGATACAGAAGGCAAGAGTGCAAAATAAAACTGCTTAAAAGTTTAAAAAACAAAGATGAATTCATAGATATTAAATCCAATAGTTAAGCTAAGCTAGGTACGTTGCTGTCTTGTTAATGAGACTTTGTTGTTTTGTCGCTATAAGATTATAACATATAAAAGCAAATTGAAAATTTTTATTGTAAACGTATCTAACATTCAAGCCATGATTTCATTATTCTTTCTAAGTGCTCCACTAGCCTCATACCCTTGCTTAACTTACCTCACCTATGGGGTACATTGGGCATACTTGACTATCTACATTAAAATAGATGCCTACCCTACCCCTACTTTTCGCTATTTGAGTCTATTCTTTAAAGTTAAAGTATGTCGACCAAAATGTACAAAGATAAGGATGATTTTCAGTAAGGGTTACTAAAACATAGATGTATTGGTTGACAAAAACTAAAGGCCAACATTACTTACGGACAGACTGACAGACAAACAAAAGGACTTGACAAAACCATTAGAAAACAAAAAAGGAGATCAAAGCTACTATACACCACCCCGATCGTTGATACGGTACACCTGATTCAACACATGCCAAGTTCATGATAGGCTGTGTTTATCTTGGAGCGGTTTTAAGTGAGGTTAGCCGCGAGGCTTATATTACTGTAACATAAAGGTCATTTTGTCGAGCCACGCTGGTATCCTTGCTTAAAACCATTCCAAAATAAACACTTATGTGCTTCTTTTGCGGCATGCTTAGATAAGGCAAGTAGTAAAACTATATACAGCACAGGACTTCGTCAAGATGAGGGATGGAGTGCAAAAACCTTTAAACATAATATAAAACAAATGACTTCTTGGCTGAATGCAGAGATCTTCTCTTGTGGAAATATCTTGGAAGGGAAGTAGTAATGGATATCAATGGAAAATAAGGAGACACAGCAAACCTTTTATCAAACGTTTAACCACGGTAATAAGACAAATAAATTTTATAAATAAATTAGCTTTAGTATATTCGGTTTAGCACGGCAATTTTAATTGTTCCGCACGATAAAGTGAGATTTTACAGAATTTAGTATGTTAAAGTTGACCCGATTTACTGTGTCATTAAAACCGCATTGTGTTGCGTCTGGTTTTAAATGCACTAAGCGCTTCACCAAACAGACAACCACATAACTGCAATCAAAAATCTACCAAAACAACTAAAATACAAAACAAAACAGTACTCTGAAAAAGAGATAAATTGTTATTTAATAAATAATAGGTTTTATGTGTTATACTTCTGATTCTTAGAAGCAAAATAATAGTATAAGTAACCAAAGTTATTCATTTGGTAGGTAAGAGTTATTTAAAAATAACGTCCG